>SPJY01032413.1:0-23387 GCA_005191435.1 Raddia distichophylla | reverse complement strand
GAAGCCGAGCACATAACAATAGAACTAGCGTATTACAATAGCTAGCCAGTTAGGCTATTTACATAAGTACCACATATGTACGCAGGTACACATATTTCTGTTCATTGGGATCTTTTATGTGTGCATTGCTCTCAGTAGCCCTAGATGTTGACCCCAACGCTCATCGGTCCCTTTCGAAAGCTCCGACACTAGAATATTTATAATAAAAGGGTGGTGATGCTCTCTCATCGGATTTATGACCTCATAAAAAATAAAGCCGACGAGTTGCTCTTCTGTATTGTTTTCACACACACCGACGAGAGTTCTTGATCTTGTTCCAAACCTTTCTTCACCAATTTTAGAGGAATCTATCATTAATTTGGGAATTAACTAATCAATCATTGAATCTATATAAGACGTCTGGAGTAGCTAGGCATTAATAAGGTAGTAATTATATATACTGACCCCAAAAGGTGTATTTTTTCTCGTGTAGTCAACAGTGCCCCCAATGAAGAGGTGCATCATCTCGCATACATAGTAGCCACATAAAATTGTTTCGCGGCGGCTGATCCAAGACCTGTGATGAAAAAGTTGAAAGCGTGAAATATGTGCATGGAAATTAAGTTAGCAATCTAAAAAACTATTATCGTATGGAATACGTACATATTTAGCGAGGCGCAACTTGGAATTCTTCTTGAATGCTCCCACCTTTTTCTAACGGAACATTGCGAAGGCATTGTGCATGTAATTACTAGTTATACATATTAGAGTTTATTTCAGATGGAAAGAAACAGAGCTAGTAAGATAATGTATGGAACAAGAATGTACTGGTTGAGCATGTCGATGAAGTCTTTGTACTTTTCAGCGGGTTTCTGTCGGGGATAAAATCACGGCCCATTGCCATGGCCCACTCCCTTGACGGCCTAATCGAACAGCTTCCTGGTTGTGTCAGGTTCGGCCGGCACTTTGTACGCTGTGGCCGAACCTGACAAGGTGGTTCGGCTGATCTGTTTAGGGCTATTGCCTTTTTTAGAGTTTCTATGTTTAGTATTAGTAGTTGCCTTAATTAGATATTTCCATACTTAGTCTTTTGTAACGTAGACTATAAAAGGAGTTGAATAATAAAGAAAAGGGCAAGCAGCAGTTACCTGTTGCCTCCCAAATCTCTTCGTGTCTTCTTCTTCTCCCTCGCACGCCGGCGTTTTGCCGACGTGCGACCACCCAAATCCACGGCGCCTGTTCGCCATGTTCCCAAGCCACGTATTCGTCGTCCTGTGCATCGCTACGATCTTCGAAGCCGTGCACATAACAGTGTTTCCATATGCTCTGGTCTGGTGGTCAAAATTCATTGGTGAACAAAGGTGGCAAGAGGATTGCTTCCATATGTGCATACCTCTGGTGAAGCTTTCTAGGGCATAGAAACTTGTATTTAATCGATGACCTACAATTCTGAATTTCCTATACTTGAAGTAATTCCAAATTCCAGCTAATGGAGCAGAATGCTAATGACATATGGAGATTCCTGGCCAAATGCCCAATTGCTCAGGAAGAGAAGATATGGAGATTGGAGAGCCTCAGTATGTCATATATCTCGACTCCTCTACTATTGAGGAGAAGCCAACTGATTCAAATGATGGTAGTCTCCATGGTGTACTGTTTACTTCATTTCCCAGAAGAAGAAAGAAATTAGAAGCTGAAAGTGGTGAACTTCATTGATGTGAAGTGCCGCGCCTGATGGATTGATGTCTCCCATGCTTACGTTTGGAATAATCGATCTATAACCTGCCTCCATATGCACATGACTGATTCCTCAATTGAAGACAATTCCCCCCTGTTATCTTCAACTTATTTTTTAAAAAAAACAACATTTGCAAAGAGCAAAGAGATAGTAAACACAAATAACATGCATAATACAGCTACTTGATATTTCCAAACTGTAAATTCAACTGCCATATGTGATAGCAGTCAGCGAGTCTTTTTCTTTCACATTTTCTGGTGATTTTTAAATACTTAGCTGTATAGAGAAAAAATATACTCGGTTCAAATTATGGGCATATTTGTTCTTTTGCTGCTTCATGCGCAGACAATGGACCAAAGCAACAGCATTGCAAACCTGCAATCAAGCAGCAAAGAAATACCATCAATTTTGTAAGGTTCAGACGTAGAGAGTAAAAGAGCAATTCAAGGTGATTACTAAATATAGAAAGTTCATTTTGTTCTATTTTAGAGTTCTCAGATTATGGGAAACTATAAATTTCCTAGAACTGATCTTCCTAAAAAATAATGACCATCTGATTTCCAGATTACTTTTTGTCGGTATTGCCATTACATCATTTTGAAAAATTTAACTTTGCTGAAGTTATATGCTCACAGATTTCGTAAATTGAACATCCAAAGGTTTTGATTTAGGTATCTGAAATTTGGTCATCTATTATGGCCGTACTCTTGCCATCTCGCATCCGAATGAGAAAATTTTAAAAAAGAAGTGCAGACATGCTGGTTGCATATCTAGTCTCATGGGAAAATGTAAATTCTAGTTTGTAAACATATGAATGATGGGAACATTTTGTTCTTATCTAGGTTTGATTTCTAGTCCTCCATCTTAGTGGTGCATCATTGCATCCATCTTCCTCCTAACCTACACTAAAGAAATCGATCAAACCAGGACGAAGATATAGGCACTCAAAAGATACATGCCATCAAAAGCCAGGGAGTAGCAGTGATGATTGCCTACCACTTGCCAGTGATCAACAGACACTCCATGGATTGAACCATGGATTGAACCCTACTGGAACATGCAGATCTATACAGTGCAGGTGGAAGAAGGGCCTGAATCCTCTGCCATCCACAAGGAGTGGGCATAAAGGATACGTCCCTTCCAACCTTGAAGCAGCCACTGGTGATCCTCATCGATCACAAAATCTTTATGGTAATGGGCCTTGACCTTGTCCTTTGCAATCTTTACAAACCCTGTCTTTAATGGCAGCTGCCTCAGACCTGCACGTCGATTTCTCATCTGCCACTGTTTATATGTCTCAGGATTATCCGTCCGATCCACACCCTCGCAGGCAATGGCGCTCAGTGCACGCCTCCTGAATACATCCTGCTCTAGCACCAATCGTTGGTGGCACTCACGTGGGACGGTGGCATCCAATATGTCAAATAGAGCTGAGAAGCAGAATAACGCCTCACGGAACCTTGTGGAGAAGAATGGGCCACTCGTACTATTCACAATGCCTTGGATGAACAAGTCTGGTCTCATCTTTTGGATGTTCCTGAGGACAGCATCCCTGGGGCTGGGTCCATCAATAACAACACTCTCATCCGCCAATTGGCTGAACATAAATAAGTCATTCACAACAAGCACCTCATCAAGCTCAATGTTCAGGTCCTCGACACAAACCGTATCCCACTTCGCCACAACAGCATAGAACTTCAATCGCAAGCCAATTGCTGAGGCACAAGTGCTGAGCCGATGCCCTATCCTCTCAATCCTCTCAGCTGGACGGAACCCGGGCTGTGGGTCATCAATGATAGTGATCTTCACTTCCGGAGGTCCGCCTTCCCTATTTGCCAACCAATGCAGCAAGCCTGACCACTGGAGTGCATGCGAAACGCCATAATCCACAATGTGCAACCTGCTCCTCCCAGCCATGGCATCGTAGATGACCATGCTGGAGAAGGAGAATGCCACCCTCTTGAAGGGGCAAGCTGTCAGAAACAGCTTGTAGGCCTTGAGCAGCTCCATGACAGAGGCACGGTTTTCCATGAGAAGCTGGCTTCCAGTTCCTGCTAAGCGTGCCTCGAGCCCCTCGGCGAAACAAGATGCGAGCCTCTGAACGGCGTCCCCTGTTGGAGACGCATATTGCCTGATTTGGTCCAGCAGTTCGACAGAGCGACGACGGTTGCCTACGGCTGCCGCCTGTGTGCAGTGGGTCAGAAGCGTAAGGAGATCCACCCTTCCTTCACTCCCCTTTGCCGCCTTCCGGTTGCAATTCTTCATGGCCACGCGCAGCTCCAACAACTCCTTCGTGGGACACTCATGCCCATGTAGCATCATTTCGTCGAACACCTTGCAGGCGCCATCGTCCTCTTGGGTAGCCATCCTCAACTTGTTGGCCCTGCTCAGTGCCGTCCCCTCCGGCGTGCTCCCGCCATGCTCGTGCCTCTTTTTGCACCCTCTGCCACTGCCACTTGCCCCCATGTCTCCATTGGGCAAGAACCTGCTTGCCTCCTCCATGCCCTTCAAGAACAAGCTCATCGCCTCCGCCGCATCTGCGCCCTTAGAGCTCAGAGGAATCCCACCCGAGCTGGTGCCGCCATCCGCCGCGGCAAAGATCGCCGCCATCTCCTCCGAGCCCTGCAAGAACGCGGCAGAATCCACCCTATCCACGACGCCGCCGTCATCACCGGGCGCGGAACCCTCGGCCTTGTCGACCAAGAACGTGCCGCCGGAGGGGAGGGACGCGGACGCGACGCCGGACAGGATCTGGGCGAAGGGCTCCTGGGCCTGGAGGAGCGCGGGGTGGTCGTCGTCGGCGAGGTGGTGCAAGAGCTTGCCGTCCGCTTCCTCCTCCATCAGAATCCGGTAGATGTACGGGAGCACGAGGTCGTTGTCCGGCACCGGCAAGGGCAGGCCGTCCCCGTCGCCGTCGGTCATCGTGGGGAGATCGAGGAAGAAGGACGGGGACGGCGGCGCGGGCGCCATGGAGGTCCCCACTCCCCGGGCTGTTGGCGACGGCGGTGGGCTGAGGGAAGTAGGATCGGAGATGGCGCCATGTGCAGGAGCAGCAGAGGTCGACGTGCTCGATGCTTGGCTTGGCTTGGAATCATCGACCACCTCGTCTTTGGAAGCGTCTGGGCGGTCTGGCCAATGCCCATGTCTACAATACTACAATTTACCGTAATTTGTCGTGTTTTACCAAAATAACCGTGTAAACGCTAGAGATTGATATGGACACTAAATGGGGATTATACCCTCAACAACACTCAATTCGTTGACCTGGTTTCAGATGACATTAAGTTCGATAGTCATGTTCCGTATGCCGTATGACATCATGTGCGCGAATTTCTGACTCGAGTGACATTATAACCATTTTCCATATTTTTAATTTGAATTTTAGACCAAACGTTTCAAATTTTAAGTTTGATCAAACATTTGAATTTGAAATTTGGGTCTAACGATTAAAATTTTGAAATTTTAATTTGAAAATTTTGACTAAATGATTCAAATTTTGAACCTAAATCATAATTTTTCAAATTTGAATTTGAAAGTTTCGCTAAATATCTCCTATAAAAATTGAATATGTAACTGTTTAGATTTTGAGTTTTACAAAAAAATTCTAATTGTTATGTTTCAAACTTTGAATTCTAGATTTCAAATATCGGATCTTATATTTGATATTTAGGTTTGGAAATTTGGGTTTCAAATTTGCTTTTTACAATTTGAATTTTTGACCAAACGGTTAAAACTTTAGTTTTCAAATTTTGGATCTAGAATGTAAGTAATGTCTCACATTTCAAAAATTGAATATGAAACTTAAAATTTGAAATGTTTTGTCCAAAATGCAAAATAAAAATGTGGAAAATGGATATAATCTCACTGGAGTCAGAAATTCGCGCGTATGGTGTTGTACGGGACATGGCAATTTAATCTCATGTGGAACTAGGCCTGCGAATTGAGTGTCGTTGAGGGTATAATCCCCTAGAAATGGGGTAGTGCCGCTCCGCAAGAGACCGGGCGCTACTGGTGTGCAACCCGTTCCCACCTCGCACTCCAGGCGATCCTAGCCTTCCCAGATCCAGCGCCGCCGCCGACCCTCTTCCTATCTCTCTCGGGCATCCCCATCGGAGGAGAGGAGGAAGGGACCCGTGCTCCTCCTTCTCCCTCCCCTTCCTCCCCTCCAGCCCTCTCCTCCCTCCCTATCTCTCCCCACTCCCATTTTGGTGGCTGCCGGTGGTGGAGTTCCCTCTGCCTCTCGCAGGTGGGGGCTCTCCGGCGATGAGGTAAAGGCACGACTGCCGATGCCGATGGTGGTTAGGGTCGGTAGGCTTGGGTTTGGAGAGTAGTAGATCTAGATCTAGTTTTTTAGGTGTTCTTGTTAGGGTTTGCTGCAGGGATCCGATTCGGTGCGTATTTTGGTGCTCGGCATGGTTCCTTCGGCCGGTGGCGTTGCTGTCGAGATCGGAAGGAAACGCCGAAGCTATCTCCTCTATGTCGCCGGCTTCCTTGGAGTTGGGGACAGTGGCTGGTGATGCAGAGGGTGGGGAAGAGGAGTCTTCCTTGCCCTGCTGCGGACGTCGCTGCCGGATCCAGTGATGAAGACAGCAAGACTGCATTGGAGGTGGTTGCTTTCCTCTCCCTCGGGGGCGGCTTGGCACACTGGCCCTTTCATTCCCAAGGTGGCCGGTCTCAAGACTCTCAAGCTCCAAGGTCTTCAACCAACTTCGGTGTGCCGGGTCAACGGATTCTCCGACCGGGTTGTAGGCGTTTCGACCGGCACTTTCATCCTAACCCAGTTGGGTCTTGGAGGGAGGAGGAGGAGGTTAGAGCAACTATTTTGGCCATTGTCATCGGATTCGTCGTTGGGATGCCGTTGTCTGGGTGCGTTGGTGACCCTGTTTGCTGCTTGTTTTTCTAGTGTGGTTGGATTTGGCCCTTAGAAGGGTTCATTTCTAAGCGTGTTCTAATCGAAGTGTTTGTAATGTTGTGGGAGTTTGGTGTTCTTAACCACTTCTGGATTAAGTAATGAAATCTATGTGCTTTCTCAAAAAAAAAAAAGATATGGACACTAGAGATAGATATGGAGATCCAATAATTGACATAAGGTTGCATCAGCACACTGCTCATCTGAGACAAAAGAGAAAAAAAGACCAAAGAGTTCAATGACTAAATCTATTACTTTAAGCATTAAAAAGGAGAGATGGCTTAACTCACTACTAAGGGGAAATAGCATAAATAACAACTTAAGCTTAGAGTAGCTAAGCTTAGTTGAATTCTCCATTCCCTCCCTTTTCTCTAGGTTGATAAACTCTGAAAGTGCATCTAGGCCCTTTAGTGATTTCGGTGATTAATGAGTAACAACTATAGAGCTAATATTTCTATTGGAGAATTGTGCACAGATGTTATACAGGTTAATTTCATGAGGTACATGTTTAAATGAGATGGTGTAACCCTCAAAAGTGGATATATTGCAAGAAGACATCAAGACTAGTATTTATTTGTAAATCATTAATTATTGAGTCCTAGGGATGCCGTACTATAAAGAGGGATGCAATAAAGAAGCTTATAAAGGTTCCTAAGTGCTCAAAATAGGTATCTCGAAGTTCGTCTGAGTTTTTCACTCAAAATACACCCTATACAGAACCTATGCCATCAGAACATCCGATGCGGGTTTAACTGCAGCAACGGCTAGTTTCCGGGATGCCCTATTTAAAGCCCTCTGTTGCGCAAAAAAAAATTTTATATAAGCCGTGCACCCCTAGTTTTGAAATCCTGGATCCGCCACTGCTCTGATTACACTCTGATTTGAACCTAATACTTCTTCTTCATCATCTTTCAAGAACACTAGCCTTTTTTTCTCTTGTTCATCTTATGAGATCCAGATCTGGATAGATCAAGGCACCCAAAGTGCTCCACGAATTAGAGACATCCAATTCTTGAGCACTTAGCGATTCCTAATGTCTTCGTCGCATTTGTTACTCAGGCTTGAAGTGCTCCTAGACAGCTAGGTGTCACCGGTGAGCCGCCGAGCTTTGTGTGGTGTGCCTCCGGTGTTTGTAAAGATGTGATTCCGCCTCCGCAAGGAAAATGATTCATCTAGTGAACATCGGTGAGTGCTGTTGTGCATCGCCAGGAGGGGATTTGGGTCTTGGTGATCTGGGCTTTGTGCCTTCCCTAACGGTGAGTAGGATCTCTCTTCAAAGATCCGAACATCGGTAAACAAAAATCGCCGTGTTCTTCGTCTTGGTCTTGAGCAGTTGTTTTACTATTGGCTTTTTGCTTGTTCTGAATAGTTTTGAGTAGATATAAACTTGGTTTTGTGATAAATCAGTTTTTGCTGTAGGTTTTCGTCGTTTTCAGTATAGCCAGGATCGGAACATCCGATGTACATCGGAACATCCGACCCAGATCAGAACATCTGACGCAAGGCTCTCCGGACCATATCGGAACATCCGACGTGGTGGTCACCGTTTGAGTTTATAAATTCCACAATTTTGTTTTATTCGCCTATGCACCCCCTCTAGCCGGCATATCGATCCTTTCACCGTCGTATGTTGTCGGGTAGGTTTTTTGTGTTCGGTAGACCCCTTGTGTGTCCCTCCCCGAGATTGCGCGTGTCGACTAGACCGTCCGATACGGAAAACAGAACCTCACCCTTGGTTTGAGATATTGATTTGTTTTAATTGCTATCTACTTAATTCTTGCAAGTTTCTCGATTGCTCGCAGGGATTAAGATCGATCGTGTTGGACACGGTTGATAAAACTTGAGTTGGTGGTATTGTGATTGCCGGTTTCTTGCCCTCGCTGGTTGGTAGCCGAATATCACAACATCTTCATCCTGCCAATCGACGTATCGTTATCTCCAGAAGATCGGGCCGACCTAGCGCGCATCAAGTGGTATCAGAGCGACGGTTGCCTGGTGAGAACACCCGTTATCTTTTGTTTAGTTCATCTTGTTCGTCCTAGAGTCCTGAAAATTGCCTTAAAAAAACAGTTTGTCTTGTGTTTTTCCTTTGAGCCAAGCCCGTTTAGCCTTTGCTATTGCTTCCTCGTTTAATTCTTGTTGAATTTGCATTACTTCGTCGTGTCGTTGCTGGTGTTAGTGGTTGGATCCTTAGAGTTTCGAGTTCGATCAGATTTTATCATAGCGTCGGGTTCATCGTGAATTTCTGCCACCGCATTCATCCAGCCCCTTCCAAAGATAGCACTCGGATTCATATTTTTCTCAGCCGTTCCACCATCAATCCGAGAAAAAAAACGTGCCACTCCTTGATTAATTAGCTCGTTGGTTACATTGCTGCTCTTCCAATCTTCGGCAAGCCAACCAATTCACGGCATCAATTTTTTAATTGCAGCTCGGTCTCTACCTTTTGCTATCAATCTGAATCAGCTTTTATCCAAAAAGGAAACCGCACCACATATATTCTATTTATCGGCCTTCACAAATTATCCTCTTTATGACTTGGAGTCTCAAGAGGAAGACCCACTCTAGTGAGATATTCCACTTGAGTCTCAGGGGCTAGCTGTCGGAGATAAAATCATTACCCATTGCCATGGCCCACTCCCCTGACGGCCTAATCGAACAGCCTCCTAGGGCCTGGTTCTCTAGAGGGCTCTATTAGGCCCATATGCATCCTGCCGAACAACTTCCTGGTTGGCACGGTGCGTAACAGCCTAGGATTCCTGTTCGAGTCCGACTCGAGCAAGAGTTCTGCACGTCTACGTGAAGACCCGGATGTAGTTTCCCGGATTGAAGTAGACGTCGTGATCCCCAAGAATTGGAGTATACCTTATCTACCTCGGGATGAATTTGGCATGTATACGAGGTCGTTACGATCTCGTAGTCAGCCCGGCCCGATTATCCCCCGGTAGGTCGGTTGTTCAACACTATATAAACAAGGCCCCTACGACGTGTAGAGGACAACCGCACGACTTGAAGCACAGATCGCATATTACTTTCTGTACACCCAGAATCTCGTCGAGACCTGTTCATCTCGCCGAGTTCCTCCATGTAATCCTCTTTCATATAAAGAAGCGCTGGACGTAGGGTTATTATCTCCCCGGAGAGGCCCGAACCAGGATAAAAACCCTGTGTCTGCTCGTTACTCATTGATTGCTGTTTGCCTTGCTCGGCAGTGTCTTCTATCTCCCCTTCTCAAGAACCTTAGTTGACATGGGACCAATATCCCAACCGTCGACAGTTTCCGTTTCAATTCCATAACCGTGATCCTGCTACGATCTAGCTCGATAATAAAAAGGCCCTAGTGAAAACTACAACTGTAGATGCCAACGTAGCTTACTAATTAGTTCTATCATCGTGTTAAGAAAAAGAATTATAACGAGGCAGTACGAAAAAACGTACTCAAATTTGTAGGCTAGAAGTATCATTACCTTGTATCTTTGTGCCATTATAGCTTCGTATATGTTCTGCTCTGTATCTTTTGGGTGTTCTATAACCGTTTTCTCGTTGATAACTACCAGGTCAATAAAGCTAAAGCCGTAAATCCCTCGGCATCTTTGTATCTCCATTTTATACAACAAGAAATTAGTTATGCTTGCAAGTAAGTATATTATATGGGCACACACGATAGAATTTAGAAACAAGACACTTACAGAGTTCAGCAACAAAACATGGAGGCATCGAGGGCCCTTGCCTAGTATAGTTTGTAGAAACATTCCCATTCGACCATGAACTCATTGTCACCGCAAAAGAAGTGTTGTTACTTGATCGTGACGAAGAACATGTCTTTACCATGGTTGGCCGCGTCTAACTACCATTCATGGAGTTGTCACATCTTCATATTACATTAGTTCAGATTACAAAGCCTGACTAATGTAAAACAAAAGATAGCAAATGTAAAGTGTTGTCCCACTAACACCATAGGAATACACCGATTCGGAAATACGCTATAAGTCCTAGCACCTTTTGGAAAGTCGGCTCCACCATTCTGAGGATCTTCGAGCTCCTAACCTACCCGTTGGAATGAGTATCCAAAGTAGAACTGAGGTAAGTACACCTTGCATTACAAGTCCTTCCAAGGTAAAGCCAGGTTTGGGTTTATTTGCATAAAGACATTTGCTTAATAGTTAAAAGACATTTAAGAAAGTTAAATTTATAAGTAGATAGCAGTTCTCAACAGTTTTTGAACAATGATAATAATTAAAAAACTCAGTTTCGGCTCTCACAACCGGCTTTACAACAGAGCTGCAATCATGGCATCCACGCCGGAACAAAACTCACGGCATCCACGCCAGAACAAACCTCTTCTAGTAAAATTAGTTAATGTGAATTCTACAATGTGAAAACCCCCTCGTCCACCCATAACCTTGGGCAAGACCATTCGGAATGGTTTTACCCAAACGACATAGCAAGTTATGCCGAGGGTTCTCAAATAGCACACTAGCCCGTTGGGTTCCACGGTAACTTTAGTCAAACCTTCCATGTGCTGTGTTGTGGTCCAACGAAGTAAACCGTTGTTGTGGGTGCTGCCCATGGTCCTCTCACAGGCACTCATGGGCCTTCCACTGAAGATGCTGCAGCATGCCCCTCTCACAAAACCACCAAATAGTAGCTCCATTGGCACCCAACGAAACTAGCGGGCATATAAAATTACCCGAATGGTCCCATACCTAGGGATTTTTTCCCTAGCAAAATTTTGATGAAATTTTATGAATTTTGTTTGTTTCGGCCATCGACAAGAAAAACCCATTTCGGTCAAATAATTTCAACCCGATTTGAATTAATTTCCACCATCCGGCCCAACAGAGCTAGAGCTTCTCAACCATACACGGATTCACCTTACAGGATCCTTCCTCCGCTCCCTACTCACGATTTTCTCGGCGGTGGCAGCTATGTCCCTGGCCCCATGTCTACTGCTCCTTCCTTCTTCCCGCCCGACCCTCTGCTTGTCGTTGTCGCCGCCCCTACAGCCCCCTACATAGCTTGCAATGCCCTTCCATACCTGCATTTTGGAACTTTTTAGTTTTTTAGGATTTTTCTAGGGTTTTTAGAATTTTTTCTTGAGGGGTAACGTGGAAGCCCCTGGTTGTGCCATGTGGCGCAACCAGGGGCTACATGCAAGGGCTTTGTTATATTACATTTTTTTAGAGAAAGACGAAGGTAAGATTATTTCAAAACTGACTACACTTTGGATCACATCATCTAATAGCTGGATCGATAACCTTCTACGATACCACGTTGAAAAAGGAACACAACTTTATGATTGTCCCTAGGGATCCAATCTAACAAAATATCTCTCATCGTCATTGAAAACAACTATGTCATCAACACGAGATAATCATGAGATTTCGGGTATACGATTTTATTTCTTCATGTTTATGAGACTCCTTACACCGAGCAGTATCTAGAAGGGACCTTCACAAGGTTCAAGCATTTATCATGTTTTTCTCTTCCTTACTAAGAATGTAGCTCGTATGGTGAACGTAATACTGTTCTTTTCTTTTTTTTCGGACGTTGGTCGTTCTTTAGTTCAATAGTTTTAGGTCCTTTCGTGCTTAAAGTGCATCTTTTTATTTGCCGTACATATATAGAAAGCCTAGTAGGTTCACGCAAATATTCTTCGTGAAGTGCATGAAGTCAAGAGAGTGACTGATCTCTAAGACTTCCATTATGGCAAGTCCCAAAGCATTGACTTCTTCCGCATGGGCGCTTGATCTTCTTTAGCCAGGACAAGTTTTCTAGCAGGATCCTCTTCAAATACTACTTTCGGATCCTTTACCATCACAAATACATGTGTCCCATTATGATGCGCGGGCTTAGTAGGATGGTCTGGTCTTAAGTTCAAATTATTATCTTTCCTTTGTAACGGGTACTTCGTACTAAGAAACCTATGTGGACCATGTAGACAACTTTTCTAGAGTTTTTTTTTGGGTACATGTTGTTTGTTTCATCTAAGCACTGCATGCATATTCTGTATCCTTTGATAGTTAGGCCTCACAGATTGCCAAGTTCAAGCTATTTGTTGATGGTTACGGATAGCAATACACGTAGAGTGAAGTGCTCTCTTTTGTACTCACATTCCATACCCGTACACCATTGTTCTACAATGTTAGAATATCTTGGTTTAAGGTACATGTTGATGTTGTTTCTATATTGCTTCGAGCCTTGGATAACAACGACATCACAACGTGCTTCCGCTTAATGCACATCAAAGGAGAAAGGTTCTAGATACATAGAATAAGTGGGAAAAGTGGTACGACTGTTGCTCATCTTGTCAAAAGGATTCATCCCATCCGTACTCAACCCAAACTTTATGTTTATCTCCTCCTTTACAAAGTCCGGTATATTCTATCGACTTTTCTCCGGTGGGAGTCATCAGCGGGGTGTCTTAGAATTCTATCATCCCTACGCTCTTCTTTGTACCAATGCATCATCTGTGCATGCACTTTGTTTGCAAACAAGCGCTTCAACAAAGGGAATAAAGGGAAATACCACATCGTATTAGCGGGGGTTTCTTCTTTTTACGCTTTCCCTCTACCTCACATGGGTCAACACACTTGATCTTATACCCCGATGCGTTGCGCACAGAGCAAAAAAAATCGTTAAGACATTCATGTATATTTGTACTTTCGATCCTAAATAGCAGACAACTTGCTTGGTTTCGTACGTACTTTCAGGCATCATGTTATCCTTTGAAAGCAATTTTTTTATGAGGCTTGACAGCTCGTTGAATCCCTTATCACACAATCCATTTGTGGCCTTCCACTGCATGAGTTCTAGTGTGTAAGCAATCCTTTATGGCCATGCCGGCAGTTTGGGTACAACAGGGTTCTATGGTTCTCCCACAGACGCAAGAACTTTTCAAACTGTCTATCATTTGTTTAGTCTTGCTCTCCATCATGCATCATTTGGTCTAGCTCATCATCACTAATCTCTCCCAATGTATTTTCAAAAGAACCGTATTGGGTAACGCCTGGAATATTGTTGTTTCCCTTTTCTTTCATCATCATCTTCTTGGATAATCCCTTTCTTCACCGTGTTAGGTCCAACAAGTATAGTTTAGCATGAAACCTTTTTGGAGCAAATGACATTGGAGCAAATCACCGTGTTCCAACACAGATATGTTAGGTCCTTCTCATTATTACAGTCTACGCATGAACAACATATAAAACCTAACGGTTTGTATGAAACAGTCGTGCTGATAAAAGCTTGCACGTCCTTAATGAACTCTTTGGAGCATTGGTCCATGCATGTTGTACATCTACATGGGTTATAGCAAGCTAATTATTAGCTATTTTTTGATAATAATATATTAAATATTTCAAAAACACAAACTTAAATTATTTTTAGAATAAACAAGAAAATGAATTATTTATGAAGACATATGTTAAAAAAATTCTTTACCAAGACATTCTCAATTAGAGCTCTAGTTCTTTATAAGAAAATACCAAGCATATATGTACATAACAATTTTTTCGATCAACTTAAAAAATTGGATGACTTCTAAATTGAAAATAATTCATTGATCATGAAACCATAACCTAAATTTAAGCTACATTCACACCTTTGATGGGAGATACATCTTAATATAAGCAAACTTCATACATATACAACAAGTTCTTTTGCAACCTATTTGAAAAATTGAACAAGTTAGATCTGCATTCAAAATCCTTCACCGATCATGGAGAAAACCACTATTTTTTTCAATTTAAAGCAAAGAGGCAACTACAATTTAGTACAAATGAAATGAGGATGATGTTGCTAACCTTGAAGCACTTGGATTGGAGCAAAATATCTAAATTTTAAAAATTTGGGAAGCACCTCTCCACCACCTTGTGCTCTGGCGCCAGCGGCTCCTCTCTGCTCTTGGACGTGGGAGCATGAGAGAAAAAGAAAACTATGTTCAAATAGTGTCTGAGGATATTTATTACTGTCTTATATCATAAATCGGTAGTGATACCGTAGCATAACTACCGGTTCGCATAAAAAATCAATAGTGATTGTATCCTAGGTAATCATACACTGTCGGTTCGTAATACCAACTGATGTAAAGTTGAGGCATCACTACCGGTTCGTGCCTTCAACCAGTAGTGGTAGCCCACCATAGCTTTGTAGCCACTGAACCGATAGTGATACAACTATCACTATTGGTTTACATATAACCATAGTGATGGGGATCGATCTAAAGTCTAGTTCTACAGCAGTGAGCTATTCTTTGCGTGATGTATGCATGTGATCTACCCAATTGTACACATGTCAGTAAGTAGGTACTCTCGTACTACAGTCGAGTCGTGACTCACGTACGTGGTGATGGTGCATGCACCCCTACATGGCTGCATGGCAACTTAATTATAGACGAGGACCACTCATACGTACCTCATGTACAGCGGGCCGGCCGCAGATCCTGTGAATTATCCCATATAGGCAACGAATGACAGCCTATTATATTTATATAGCCAATGACAGCCCATAATTAAGTGTTCAATTACCTGTCTATCCAGACCAATTGAAGCCCGGGCTGGAAGCAACGCAACGTGAAGTCCCTGAACGCTGAAGCGGTGCCTCGGTGCATGCTCAGACAACCCACATGCATGCCGGCCGCTGATGCTGTAACGCCTGTCCATGTACGTCCACTTGATCCACCATGACGATCCACGCGCGAATGCTCCTGCTCTACCTTTTTTTTTTTCGGCTAAATCCAGTTTAATCCAGCTGTAGAATTGTAATGTGAAATCGCTGGAGGCTCCCAAGAATTGTAATGTGAAATCGCTGAAGGCTCTCGTTTGGTTTGCAAAGTCTGAAAATTATTTTTTTATAAAAAATTGACCGTTTTTAAAGGAGCAAAAAAATTTTAAAAATGACTAGTTAGGTTTTTTGTCGAATATGCATGTGTATAAATAGCTAGGTTACATTACTCTATGTTGTAATCGGCAGAGTTGGTTTAGAGTTGTAGTCGGACTCTACTCAAGCCTCTACTATATAAAGGGAGGCAACCCTGTTGTAAACATGACAATGACTTTATAAGAGCAGCATAGGCAAGAGAAGGTCAGCGGCCGGCATATGGTCGTGACTAGGTCAGCCGGTATGTTGCGGTATTATGGTTTTGGGAAGAGCGCCCATAATTAGGGCCCGCAGATATAGGCGAAAACTAAACTGCATTAACAAACATCGTGCCTCCTAGGGTTGTTCGTGATTTTGCATTGGCGTAAATTCTAACAAGTGTTATCAGTTAAATGGTCGGTAACTTATAACTTCTCCAGGAGATCGCACGGTGTAACACAGATGATCCGATGTGTGATGGAAAAGATTGTTCGGTTTAGTCCCATATCGGGTATCGGTGATGGGGAAGCACAACATAAAAGGTGGAGCCACCCCTCTCCCACCAGGCTAGTCTTTTGGGCAGAGTTGGGCCAAACTTGGGTATAGCTTCTAGTTGAGCCAATAGATGTGAAAGATGATGGAATAGAACGAGGTGGAATGGGTTGCAATACAACACCCTGAACCAAATGCACAGCTCTTAATATATACTCACAAGCTAGTTACATCACGAGATTCATGCATCAGGTACAACAAACGATGCAAAAGAAGCCCAACAAACAAACAATCATCTCAACCGTAACATATACATGAGATAATGCCGCTATGCACTCAACAAACCAAGCTTATCTTTAACAGCCTCTCTCAATCGTAGCATCGAAGAGGTTTAGATTGAACTGTAATCTGGCAAGGTCAGATGATGACAGCCTTTGTTAACCCATCAGGTACTTGGTATTTCGAGCGAATGAATCGTATATCTAACGCATTGCTTGCAACCCTTTCACCGACGAAGTGGAAATCAACTTCAAAATGTTTAGTCCGAGCATGAAAAATAGGATTTGTAGACAAACACTTAGCTCCTAGGTTGGCACACCATAGCACTAGAGCTCTTCCCTGAAAGATCCCTAAACTCTCAAAAGGGATTAAACCCAAATAAGTTCTGCAGTTGCATTTGCCAATGCCTTGTACTCCGTCTCCGTACTCGATCGAGATACTGTAGGCTGCTTTCTTGAACTCCATGATATTAAGTTCTTTACAGAATAAACAGCAAAACCATCGGTCGATCGCCTGTCATCTGGACACCCTGCCCAATCGGCATCCAAAATTCACCCACCACATTGGAGATTGACTTGCTTATACACGGCCCCATAGACTTGGTGTGCTTTAGGTACCTCAAAATCCTCTTCACTGCTGCCCAATGTACTCGAGTAGTCGAGTGCAAGAATCGGCAAACCTTTTTTATAGCGAATGAAATGTCCGATCGGGTCAGCGCCCCAACCGTGCTCCTATAATTAGTGGCATCCACACTCGACAGAGCTTTCCCTAGCTCATGGGACAATTTTTCTGAAGTTGAGAGGGGTGTCGCAGCAGGCTTGCATTCCAGCTTTATCCAGTATGTCCGAGACATACCCAGATTGGCTTAGAATCAAACCATCTCTTTGCTTTTGTAGCATTCCCATTGCTGGCAACCGCTGGACCAACAACAGTGCTTGCGCCGCTAGCCTCAGCTGAACTTGGGACGCTATCACCAATAGTAGCCTCAGATGAACCAGAGGAGGCAGAAGATGACGACAACGACTGGCTATCACCCCCTTTTATCGAGCTAGCGAAACCAGTGGCCTGCGAATTTTCAGAGACAAATACATCTGACCAAGAATTAGTGTGCTCACCATGCAAGAGGTCATCCTCAGTAACAAGACCCGGAATAGAACGCAGGCTATTCAGAGAGACTTCGAGGGGTGCAGGAGGTGGTTTTTGAGCTGTAGCCGGTGTGGATAAAAAGGGGAACACATTTTCATCAAAGATCACATCCCATGAGATGTATATGCTTCCTGATTCACGATGATAACATTTGTTGCCCTTGTGCATGCTACTATATCCAATGAACATGCATTGTGCTGACCGAAATTGGAGCTTGCGCGTATTATGGTCTTAAGTGTGGCCATCATGCACACCCAAAGGCCTTGAGAAAAGATTAGTCAGGTGTCTTGCCAAAAAGTTTCTTAACCAGAGAGATTGACCCAATGGTGGGAGTAGGAACTCTATTTATAAGAAAGCATGTCGTGGTAAATGCAACGTCCCAAAATGTCAGAAGGAGACCCCACTGAGCTAGAAGGGTTAACCCGACCTCTACAATGTGATGGTGCTTGTGTTTGGCAATACCGTTTTGCTAATGTTTACGAGGGCAGTAGACACAGTGTGAGACGCCTGGAGATTGAAGAAACGAACTCAACTTCTGATATTCTCCTCCTCAATCCGACTGAAAAAGAGAGAATTTTTGCACCTAACAGACACTCGACGTGGGTCTTATATTGAGGAAAGATCTAATAGGCGTCGGCTTTGGTTTTAATTGGATAAAGCCATGTGAACATGCTATAATGATCAATGAAGCTCACATAATATCTATAGCCGCCAAAGGAAGTGACAGCCGGCCTCCAAACATCAGAACAAACATGCTCAAGTGGTCGAGAAGAAACATTATTTGATAAAGAATAAGATATTTGGTGACTTTTGCCACGTTGACATGCATCACAAACATTAACAAGAGTTTTAACAGAATTGCATGGCAATTTATTTCTACTGATCACTTGATGAACTACGGCTGAAGAAGGATGGCCAAAACATGCATGCATGAGCTTCGCATCAGGAAGTGTAGTGGCGAAATTTATTTCTTTGCGCCGGATGGAATCGGCCAGTCCCGATGAATAGAGACCACTCTTACTGGAACTGCGAAGAAGAACCCTCTTCATTATGCGATCCTTAATAAAGAAATAATTTGGATGAAACTCAAAAAATATATCATTGTCAGTGGCTAATTTGTCGACAGACAGTAAATTGTGCTAAGCATGTGGAACATGGAGAACATTATCTAGCAATAGAGGTTTGGACAGGGTCTTGATACGAGAATAACCTATATACATAATTGACATACCTGCTCCATTGGCTGCATGAATTTGCTCCTTGTCGGTGTACTTCTCGAGCACGATGAGCCTGTCTAGATCTCTAGTAATATGATCAGTAGCCCCAAAGTCGGTGTATAATGTGGGATCCATGGTATACCCAGAGCTTGCCAGTGCAGCTACCTTTGAATCCTCCTTTTGATACGAGTGATTAAAATGATTATAGCACCGAAGTGCAGTGTGACCTGGTTTGTTGCAAACCTGATAGACCAGGCGGTTCTGGTTTTGATTCTAGTGTTGGTTCTAGTTGTTGCCGTTCATTCCTCCACGCTCGCGGCTGCGGCCATGGGAGTCACCACCGCACCATCTGCCGCCGCCTCGGGACATAGAGTTGGCCGAAACACCGGAGTGATCAATCGGCACATGATGTTGTTGGAGTCGGGCCTCATAGCTCAACATGTGAGCATAGAGGTCACTCAGATCGATCTTATCAGAACGTGCAGTGATAGAAGTCACCAGGGCATCATGTTCAGCATCAAGACCGGCAAGCATATATATGCCGATCTCTTCCTCTTCAAGTGGGTAACCGGCCACTGCAAGGGAGTCGGCGTAGACCTTGACTTTGTTGAAGTCGTCACATCGACATCGATCCCTTCCGAACCGTGGAGAGCTGTCACCTGATCTGGATCAGACATGCATGGACTGGGAGGAATACATGCGCTGTAGCGCCTCCCAGACCTCAGAAGCTGTCTCTATGAACACCACTCGAGTGAGCACATTTGGCTCTAGCGTTGAGAGGATTGTTCCAAGCACCATCTGGTCCTGTACGACCCACTGACAGTACTCAGGGTTTGGGACACTGTCGTCCTCACCCTTGTCATTCTTCTGCGGTGGCCGCCGGCTCACTCAAGGTGCCATCGACGAAACCGAGCAGGTGCTAACCTTTTAAGAACTGTAGGAACTGTGTTTTCCACATGAGATAGTTCTCCTGAGTGAGGTTGATATTGATGAGGTGGTTGAATCCTGGCATCGCTACACCGCCGGTAAACCCAGATGGAAGCACCATGAGTGTTTGTGTGTTGTGAAACTATGGCTTTGATACCATGAAAGATTATGGAACAAAACAAGGTGGAATGGACTGCAATACAACACCCTGAGCCAAGTGTGCAGCTCTTAATATATACTCACAAGCTACATCACGAGATACATGCATCAGGTACAACAAATGATGCAAAAGAAGCCCAACAAACCAACAACCATCTCAGCCGTAACGATGGTGCCGCTATGCCTCAACTAACCAAGCTTATTTTTAAGAGGGAGCAAAGGTCCGACACTAGGTATATATAATCTCGTGGGAGCCGGATCGCTTTGGGTAATAAGATGGTCGGATGACAACGGGCTCCAACATATTACAACACTTAAAATCTGAATTTTTTTTTCCAGCTATGGCATATATATAATTTTTAGTTACATGCATGAAGAGAACAAAGATCGCACGTCTCACACAGCCGTTCAGTTACTCGTCAAGACCCAAACCGAGCAAGCAACGGGGCAAGGTCTCAAGACGGCAACAACCCATGATGCGTATGGTCGATGCGGGCGCCGGGAAGGCACATGAAGAATGCCATCAACACTGGCCACCTGGCGGCCAAGACATTGTAGATAACAGACCAGACGACCGACAATCATATACATGATTACTCCCTCCATTATAAAATAATAGTCATTTTAAACATTGGTACGGTCTATAAAATACAACTTTAACGACAATTTTTTTCTTTTTTATAATACGTTAAAAATTATAATATTATAAAATATCAAGATTCAAGATGAATCTATATATATGTATATACACGATGTCTATGTTCTCAACCTAAATAGTTTAAAAGTTCTCTATTGATAAAATTTTAAAACTTTGACTTAAAACAAGTTTAAAACGACTACTATTTTATAACAGAGTGAGTATTTGCATTTGCATATAAGTAATACTATAATTTACAACTTTGATGTATAGTTAGGTGTTGACCTGAGGTGGGCCCTTTTTTTGGTTTTTTTTTTTTTTTTTTTTTATCAGCTGCTGCACGTGGATCACATTGCTGATGGTGTACGAGCTAGCTAGATGGACACATCATTGCCAACTCACAACAAAGCCATGTATAATTTGTTGGCGTTCTCATGGCAAGGTCGGCATCGGCATTAGAGCAACAACCGGCCGGTATAATCACAGAGCATTGAAGAACATATGAAACATTTCGGAATTCGCTATTTATATTATAGGTAACTATTTACTGTAAAATCTGTTTGTAGAATCTTGTCTAACAGATGGTAGAAAAGAAAGATGAACAAGATTTGGAGATCCAAGGTCCCTTTAAAGTTCAAATCTTTCTTTGGTTAATGCAACATGTTGCTTTACTGACTAGGGAAAATTTAAGGAAAAGTGGCTGGGAGACCCTAGATGTGAGTTTTGTGATAATATTGAGAGCAAGATCCATGTGGGGAGTCATTGTGACATGCTGTAATGTCAAGTCTAGCCAACTAATCTGGAAGGTTATTATCTCTAGATGCAAAATCTTTGGCAAGTGAATAATAATGTGCATACATTTTGTTTGGCCTCCTTTTGTTGGAGTACTTGGATGTACATAAATAAGTTTTCCTTTGATGGTTTTAAGGTGAAATCCCCTATAACTGTCATGCACATGATGTGTGCATTGCTAGACTTCTAGGCAGGTTATTTGAAGGGGGATATACAAAATATTATCAAAGACTATTCCTATCGCTTTAGTTCTTTCATTGCAAGTGTGGTGAAGGGAGAGCAAATGAGAACCTGGTCCGATATATGATAGCCGACAAGGATGCAGTGTCGAAGAATGGTAGGTCAGTGCTGGGGGGAGCTCTCAGCAAGCTACCTAAATAATCCTTTCTCAAATGACGATGTTGATAGTAAAAAGAGTGTTGTGTTGAGTGTTAAGTGTTTGGCGTCTTTATTTTGGTAGCAAAAATGTTTAATCTTTGTACGAAAAACTTTAGTATATTTGTAGGGAATAGACTATGTATGGGGGATTGTCTGTTTTGGAACCCCTGTTGCGGTTGATGTTTCTTTTGTGGTTGGATCAAAATTGTGGTTATAAAAATTACAACTTTCCACAGCTATAACAAAAATAGACAACACGCAAGAAAGTAAATTGCAGTAAAGTAAAGAGAGATGACAAGGATTTTTATACCGAGTTTCAGTCCAAGGTCGCCCTTTCCCCATTGGAGCACCCTCCATGAAAAGGGGTATCACACCGATCCACTAGTGGTAGCCCTTCATCACTCTGGTAGGCGGGCACCAGTCGTCACAACCGCTTGGGCCATCCACGCAGTCCTCCTTGGATGGTCACCAAGCCACAATCCTCCAGATCAAGTTCCCATAAAGCACTAAGCACTCCGTAAAATCGTAGATCTCAAGCGCACTCCAAACCATAGTTTTTGTGGCTCTCCCCTAAAATGATTTAGTGGATGTTCAAGAAGTGAAGCCACAACACAAAACAGACAACCACCAACATTTAAATAGGAGCCCTTCAAAAACTTGTTGTTTGACGCATGCACACAACGTGCTTGATGGTCCAACACACATCGAACAATTTGGCCCAACAGTCGGACTAGCCCAGACTTAATGTGCCCACACTGACAAGACATCGTGTTGGACAATCAGATAGGACCTCCGTCGCAATAGCCCAACAACGCAACATGTTGGACGACCACAACACCCTAGGCGCCATAACTCCCTAGACACACCTGACGCTGCATTGAACATGACAAATTCTTTGGAAGAGGCGGACTGCGTTTCGGATGGTCCGATAGCCCGTCTGACCACAACCCTCCAGCACCAATAAGCTTTGAACGAGCCGGGCTACACATCAGATGGTCCGACAGCCCGTTCAGACGCAATAACACATAATTGTAACACACAAATGGCACTCTAACCTCACTCCCTACACCTAGAGACACACTCAACCTACTGCTTCATGGGTAAATGAGATACTTCGATATTAAAAACAATGCCAACCCCCCAAAGCTCAAGCAAACATTGACCTATAATAGTCTTGACAACCGAAATTATACTACACCATCCTTGACCTTGATGTCATTCAAAAAGTACAACTTGGCAAGTTAGCACGCACGCTTCTGCACCAAAACCAATTATTCATAAGGAAAACCACGGGAGATCTTGAACCTTAGAAAAGTTGATAGATTGTTTATCTTTTATTTTATTTGCTAGTTTGACTATGTTTACTAGTTTGTAGTCTGCTTACCATTCTTTATACTACTTTGTCGACTTCATCGACAAAGTATTAGAATGTTTACCCTTGCAAGACTGTCTTGTTGGATTTATCGACTTGATAGCAGATTTATGTTTCCAATCTGTTGATTTAGATCTGATCGAAGTCAATAGTTTTATTATATTTTACTCTTCTTGAGATTTTTTTTATAGGTTCTTTATGTGATGGGTAAATTTTTTGACATTGTTAACTAACGGAATGGCTTGGAAGGCAATAAAAACGAATTTCAATTTAACAGAGAATTTGCGATGTCACAAATGACATTGCAATTCAAACCAGTGACATACACACACCATATTTTATCCTCTTTTATTTATCTCCACTATTTGAGACTAATTACATCTACCTTTCATTCAACTGGCTAGCATGACTATGTCGGCTAGTTTACAGTGAATCGTAAGCTCCATGACGTGGTTGGTCGATCGTATTTTGATGGCCGTGTGGGTGAGGAGTCGCCTGCTATAAAT
>SPJY01032403.1:0-11615 GCA_005191435.1 Raddia distichophylla | reverse complement strand
TCACTGTGTATATTGTTGATTTGGGTTTTTGCCAAACATGGAATCAAAAGGGAAAAAATCCCCTTTCTCCACCCTCACTGCCACACGCACACACATGGAATAGATAGGGAGAGGGAGAGAGAGGAGAGAGGAAGGAGGGCATGGCAGGCTCACACACGCATGGAAGAGATAGGAGAGGGGGAGAGAGAGAGAGAGAGAGGGAGGGCACGGCAGGGGAGGAGGGAGATGGGCGCGGCCTTGGGAAGGAGGCGGCGACCCTCAACAGCGGCATGGATCTGCTGGAGGGGCGGCCGTTGGGCGGCTCTGGCAAGGGTGTCACCGAGGCAACGGCTCGGCTAGGGGCTCCTCGGCGGCGCGGCAAGGGAGGAAGGCGGCGGCGCTCCGTCGGCACTACGGCGGCGAAACCTTGGCAGCACCATGGGGGCAGGGGCGACTCCAATGGGCAGAGGCAGGGGCGGCAGCACCATGGGGGCAGGACGGCGGCGCGCTCCGGCGGCGGCTAGCTTGGAGGTGGCAGAGAAGATGGGCGGCGGCTGCGTCTCGGTCGACGGCGACGAGGACCGGTGGTGGAGGAGACCCGCGCCGGAGCTCGCCAGGGGGAGGAAGCGCTCAGAGATGAGGCGTGCGCTGGGGGACGAGGCGCAGAGAGGGCGCGCGTCCTGCGCCCTGATGGGCTCGGGTTGGTGGGGGTGGTGTGCGGTGGTGGATCGAGCGATTACAAATTGGATGGCTAGGAATTAGGGAGTACTTTAACTAAAGTACTTACTTTAGCTTCACTCTATATATATATACTCATAGGAGTACTATAGTTAAAATACTCTCATGTTTGTGGCCATTGGATCTTTGCCTAACCTCCGTCTGATCCCCCCACCCTCCCTCTCAAACCGATTAATCACGGACGTGATTCCAAAAATCTTCACCTGGCCACTCGCTCGCCTCCCCCATCGCCACTTAATCCCCACCGCCGCTCGATCCCCACCGCCGCTGCTCACGCCCTCTGCCGTGGTTGCTCCATCATCGCCGACGAGGCCGACCCCGCCGCCCCCGCCTCCTCCTTCATCAAGTAAGCCCTGCCCCGAGCCCCGCCTCCTCCTCTCCGGACACCCTCAGTGTCGGGAAATTTAGCTGTATGACACCCTATTCGTCTGACTTCGTAAAATTGACACCCAATTTGTTTCGCTTTCGCTCAGTGACACCCGGACCATGAATTGTTTCGGTACATTACATCTTGGGACTTTTAACCCATCTCAGCACAGTCAACTCTCCAAAATGCCCTCGGGCAGCACACTTGCCCAAAACGAAGCAGGCGACGGCAGCGCACAGAGCAGGAGGAGGCGACGGCAGGGTTGGCGAGGCGGACAGAGGAGGCGGCAACGGCAGGCGGGCGGAGGAGGCGGTAGGGTTAGCGAGGCGGCCCGAGGAGGCGGCGGAGGCAGGGTCGGCAAGGTGGGTGGAGCGGGCGGAGGACGCGACGGCGACAATAGGGTCGGCGAGGCACTGGCGGTAGGGGGCGGAGATGGGCAGACGAGGCGGAGAAGAGGAAAAAAAAAGTTGCAGCGGCGGAGGCAGGGTCACGTGAGCTGGGCGAAGCAGGCGGAGGACGAGGCGGCTGTTGCAAGCGGGCAGAGGATGCGATGATGGCAGGCAAAATACCCCCCCCCACGAACAGGGGCCACCACGGACAGTAGCGCTCCCAGCCTGGCAGCCTCTCGCTACTCGCCTGCTGCGGAGGCAGGGTCACGTGAGCTGGGCGAAGCGGGCGGAGGACAAGGCGGCTGCGGCAAGCGGGCAGAGGATGCGATGATGGCAGGCAAAATGGAAGAGGGGATTTAGGCAGCAAGCTATGAGATGGCCCAAGGGCATTTTGGGGAGTTCACTGTGCTGAGATGGGTTAAAAGTCTGAAAATGTTATGTGCCGAAGCAATTCGTGGCCCAAGTGTTACCGAGCGAAAGCGAAACGAATTGGGTGTCATACAACTAAATTTCCCCTCCGTGCCAGTGGCTGCTGTTTCTGAAACATGCATCTGCGGGGCCCGAAGCGCGTGCGACACAGTGGGAGGCATTGCTGCGCGAGGTTGCTCCGATTCGAATCCTGGGGAGGCTAGCTTTCGACACTGACAATGGCTATGGGCTTGCCCAGGGAGGGTGCGGTGCTAGCCATTGCTTCGCTTGTTCAGTGGCAATCATTTGGAGTGTTGCTCTCCGCTTCCAGTCGTGTGATTCCTGATGAAATAATTGCTCGTGCTATTCGGTAGTGTAACTGGTTGTCAAGGCTATGATTTTAGCTTGCTTCAATCAATACGCATAGCTTATAGTGCTACTACCTGCAAGTTCAATCCCACGTTTTGTAGTGTGTCATATGACCACATTAGTTCGCAGTTTAGTTTGAAATTATTCCTTGAGTACTTTAATTCAAGGAAATTATGTTAAATTTACATGCAGGCTTTTTTGCATTCATGTAAATTGTACTCATTGAGCTTACTGATAATCAGGTCAAGTATATAGTAAGGCTTGTGTAGGAAACCTAGGTCGAGAGGGGAGGTGAATTGGACTCCTAATTCAAATTCTAACCTTGTTTGCGTAAATGATTAGTCCAGTTTTTACTCAAGCTACCGATTAAATCCTATGATCTAGATGCGGAAGCGATGGCACAATTAATCAACAAAAAGGTGGCTCGATGGCTCACACAAGCAATGCACAATTAAGAAAATGTAAGAGACGAGGAGATGCAAACCGAGTTGTTTATCTAAATTCGATGCTCAACACATGAAAACCTATGTCTACGTTGAGGAAACTTTTCACACAGAGAAGTCGGGACTCTCTCGTCCCTAGCTCTCGATCCACTCGTGGTAGCTCTTCACCAACACATGGTATGCGAGTTGCGGAAGCTCCTCGCACCCGTGGCGCTGACACACGGCGCTGACCTCCGACACACGGAGGATTTTGGTTGATGATGCCCGTGGCGTGACAACGATCTTCCCAGCGGTGAAGTCCCAAGAGCACAAAACTGGAGACCGTCTCTCACCACTACCCTTTTCTCCAACTAAGGAAACTAGGGCAGAAACACCATGGGAGAAGAGGCAAGACTTGGGGATGGATGAGAGGAGGTAGGGGTACCTTCTTCTTCCGCTTCCACTTCCTCTCTCCTTCTCCCTCTCTCTCCCCCTCAATCTCTCAAGCACATGGAACCCTAGGTGGAGGTGGCAACCATGGGAGGAGCTCTCTAGGGCGGCTAGGGCAAGGGGTGCTGCTAATGAGGCTATCATCCTTTCCTCCCGAGCTATTGGCTCTAATTTATAGGTAAAAGGCGAAAAATCTAAGTTTGAACGACCCAGATTGAATTTCCCGCGATGCAATCAAATCGAGTCCGATGGCCGTCGGACCCAATCCGATGACCATCGAACTCAGTTCGATTGTCGTCGGACCCAATCTGATGAAGTGTTTCACTTTAGGAGTGGCCTAGTCGGACCTAGTCTGACAGAAGGGTTGTATTTAGGGACTTAGTCGCTAGGAACCTATGGCCTGGTCGGACCCGGTCCGACGGTGGTCTGACCCAGTCCGACAGTAGGGTTGCATTTTGCGTGACTTTGCCGCTAACACGCTCATCCATCGGACTGTTTTTGCAGCCCGCTTTGTTTTGGCTATCCCTTTCCCCCTTCATGTCTCGCCTAGGGTTTTGTACCACGTTTGTCGACTTGTGAACTCGACGGAAACATTTGGACACTTAAGTGGGAAGTTTCGCGCCCATAGGAAATATCTAGCTTTGAGACTTGGCGACTACGAAAGCCTGGACAGCTAGTTACCCCTTGGATTCCCTGGACCTATCCCGAACTTCTCGAAAACTAATGAGGATAAGAGACCGGAAATGTGCTCTGTGGGATCCTACAACCAGAGATATGACGATCGGTAGACATGTTGTCCCTAGGCTACACACACGCAAGAAATTAAAAGAACTAGGAAACAAATGTTCTTAATCTTGGTGTGATCCAGCTCTATAGCCAAGTTACCATCAGTTACCAAATCATTCAGCCCATGGGAGGCTTGATCTTACAGCTTGCTTATTGTATATTTATATGTCTATTTCCTTTTGACATCTGTATCCATACCTGTTTTCCTTTTTCGCACAGAAGCATAAGCTTTGGTTTTGACTAGTTGAAACTTGAAACTAATACTAAATTTCCAATGTAATGTTTCTCTTATTCTCATTATAATGGATGGCAACAAATGCAGGTTTTGCATCGAGGAAGAAGCAAGCGCGGTGTAAAGAAGGAGGTGGCACAAAAGGGTGTAGCTGTCAGTTTCTGGAGAGAATCTATGTACAAGATCAGTCAAAAGGCCCTGCTCCAGTTTCTCTCCTCTCATTCTCCTTTACTAGAATCTAATTTTTGGTTTACTACAATTATGAAGCAATGTTTACAATGCTTACTAGTAGCTTTTACTGGAATCCGAGTCATAATAAAATATGTGTGTTAGGCAAGTCATAGCAAACCTGAAGTTTGATTTACTATAATTGGTAAGCGACATTTCCTACACCTTACTATTATGCTTTACGAGAATTCGAGTTATTGAACATGAAATCATTCTAATTTCCTTCATAGTACATGCATACTCAATTATGCTCATTTGAAACTTCAAGAAAACAACGGTAATATTTTTTTTGCTTGCATGAGTGGCTCAGTTGCAACTGGTAAGAACTACGAAGATACTGGAGAGTTGAACATTTACTAAAATCATCTTTGCAGGTTCTCTCTCTGGTCGTAATTTTGCAAGATGAAGTCGATCCTGTGATATTTGTGTTGAATGTTGAGAAAGCTCCCCTAGAATCGTATGCCGACATTGGTGGGTTACATGCTCAGATTCAAGAAATCAAAGAGGCAGTTGGTTCATCCTTATTGTAAAGATCCTTACCATAGTATTGTAAAGTTTATTAGCATCTATTGTAAATTTAATATGGCAAGCAATGCATGCTTTTTTATTTGTTGTAAACACATATTCTTATAGTAAACATGTGTTGTTGTCTAAGAAACCTGTCACGTCATGATAATTTATAGTAAACAAAGGCTCTGACTCCTATAAATATATATGCTCATTACAGTAAATATTCTTTTCAAGTTTGTAGTATATAAATCCTTACATGCTACTCTTTTTTTTGAACAATGCCAAATATGGATGTCCAAGATGAAATCAGGGGCAGTGATGATGGCACAGCGAATGCAGTGGACAAAGCTGATGACATTGCCCAAACAATAGAGGTCCTAGACAATTAATTTTTGTAGTAGAGACGTGTGTGGATGTCCTTCAAGACACCTGTCACGTGATGATAATTTTATAGTAAACGAATTCTCTGACTACTGTAAATCCATTTGCGCATTATAGTAAATATTCATTTAATTGTGCATGAGAGATCCTTACATGCTACAAACATTTATTTTATAGTAAAGACATGTTTTTATGTTGTTAAGTCATCTCACTAAAGTACTCCTATATTTAGATCTCACTAAGTTTAGAGCATGCCATGTGTTTCCCAACCCCTCCTCTATATATCGTCCAGATAATATTTTTTATTTCAACAAATCTAATTTTTATTTTTACAAATAGTTTTACTATGTTTTTATATTATAGTGAAATTGAGTAGTAATTATAGTAAAGTAAAATTTATTTGGTAAGATCGGTACGTTCGTTATTTTAAATTGGACGACATATTATTGTAAATTTTATTAGCACATTATTGTAAAGTTCATTATTGTAAATTTGCTATAATTTGAACTAAGCAACATCCTAATAAATACATTACATGTGAGTTATAGTAAGCGTTGCTTCCCAACTATAGTAATTTTTTAACAAAAAAATATTTTTTTACTCTGACAAATAGGTTTTGCTATTTTTTCATTATAGTAAAGTGGAGCAACAATTATAGTAAACAAAAAAAAATTGGCAATACCGGTCCAGTTTTGTTGGAAAAAATGTAAACAACACGTATGTGAAAACGGTTCGTCCATCGGAGCTCGCAATCAATGGAAAAAGTAAAAATAAGAAGAGAAATTCGCGTAATTAATGTACCATATGCTTGCACTAGGGAAGCAATCTAACCAAATTTTTATCGGTGTTTACTATGATTTGAGTGCAATTTTACAACAATGTATACACAAGTTTACTACAATTTAAGCACTAGGGTGGAAGGACATGTGGCAAGCTTTAAACATGTAAGTACTTTAGCTAAAGTAAGTATATATATAGACAAAGACTATAGTACTCTTAGGAATAGTATAGCTAAATTACTCTCACGTTCACAAAGCAACACGTGTCCTTCCCCATCCACCCCGCGCCCTCTCCCCCCTCTCATTTCAATTCTTCCCAAACCCTTCCCCGCTCTCTCCCACTAGATTCAGCGCCTCCCACCTCCTCGAGGCAGCTGGCGCCTCCCCACGGCCGCGACGAAGCCTCCCCACAACCCTAGGCCGCCCTCGGCCGCGCCGTCGTGCCCTAGCCGCCGCAGCCCCGCGCTTCCCTGGACGGCGACGGTCCCGGCGCCTCCGTAGGTAGAGGAGGAAGGCAAGGAGACCGAGCAGCAGGACGAGGCTGCGGATGCGGCGGCCGCGGCCTCGCCTCCCCCCTCGTTTCACGCTGCCAAAGAAACTGCCATGGCAGAAGCAGAAGAATGATCCGCGCGGTGACGAGAGCAAAGGCTAAGGCAGTGGTGAGCCGAAGCGGGGGGGCGTCCTTCGCACGATGGACCGTGCGGCGTCCAATGCGTGCATGGCCATACGCGTGCCCCTGCGGCGCCGTTCGATCCAGCTAGCCGCGCGAGCTTCACCTGGTTTTGTATCGCATTGCTCAGCTCAGCTCTCGTCGGCTCGGCTCACACGTTCGCGAACTTGCCCTGTCGCCGTTTCGCTTCGGCTACCACGTAAAACTGATTGGCTGAAAATTAGGAAATCACGCTCCGTCCGTCTCTAGCTTTTCTGAGAACGGCTGGCGCCTCCCCACGGCCGGCCGAGACACCTCCCCACGGCCACGACGAAGCCTCCCCACAGCCCTAGGCCGCCCTCGGCCGCGCCGTCGTGCCCTAGCCGCCGCAGCCCCGCGCCTCCCTGGACGGCGACGGCCCCGGCGCCTCCGTAGGTAGAGGACGAAGGCGAGGAGACCGAGCAGCAGGGCGAGGCGGCGGATGCGGCGGCCGCGGCCTCGCCTCCCCCTCCTCGTTTCACGCTGCCGAAGAAACTGCCATGGCAGAAGCAGAAGAATGATCCGCGTGCTGACGAGAGCAAAGGCTAAGGCAGTGGTGAGCAGAGGGCGGGAAAATGGGCGCCTTTGTTTCAAGGCAAGGCGAGAGATCGCGATCCATGTGCATCCTGACTTTAAAATGGTAAGCACAGATGAAGAAACTTTTTTATTATATTATATGAATGTCCAGATGAAAATTAATAAAAAAATATAGATTTTTCAAATTTTAAAAGTGACAAAATAAAGTCTATATTCAAATCAATGAACCATACATTGGAGCCGTGCATCCCTACCATCAGAGCCACCCGTCTACGACCCTAAGTGCATCCCTACCATCAGACCCACCTGTCTACGACCCCTAAATCGATTAATACAGGGATGCAAGAGCTAAAGTATAGGGCATACAAATTCTAATTGTATAATGTGTTGTTTATATTCATTTGTGTTATTGTTCAAGTGAAGAAAACTGACTGATGATAAGAGAGCTCCCAATTTGTGCAGCTAGTGGATATTTTTAGTAAAGTTTATTGGCACATTATTTTAAAATGATTAGCACATTATTGTAAATCCTATTATTGTATATTTACTGTAATTTAAACTCACCAAGATCCTTGTAAATACATTACTTGTGCGCTATAGTAAACGTTGCTTCCCAATAGAGAAACGTTCTACAGATTTTTTTTTTTACTTCAACAAACCTAATTTTTATTTTACAAATTGGTTTTAATAATAGTAAATAAAGGATCTGACTCCCGTAAATCCATGTGCTCAGTACAGTAAATATTGTTTTCACGTTCTTTAGTATATAAATTCTTACATGCTATCCCTTTTTTTCCATAGTGCCAAATGAGGATGTCCAAGATGAAGTTGGGGGCAGTGATGATGGCACAACGACTGAAATGGACAAAGCTGATGACATTGCCCAAACAATAGAGGTCCTAGGCAATTAATTTTAGTAATAGAGACATGTGAGTTCATGTCTTTCAAAACACCTGTCACGTGATGATGATTTTATAGTAAACACAGTCTCTAACTACTGTAAATCCATCTGCGCATTATAATAAATATTGTTTAATTGTGCATGAGAGATCCTTACATGTTACCAACATTTGTTTTATAGTAGACATATGTGTTTATGTTGTTATGTTATCTCTTTAAAGTACTCCCATGTATAGAGCATGCTAAGTTTAGAGCTTGCCATGTTTTTCCCAAATGCTTCCTCTATCGTCCAGCTAATAATTTTTACTTCAATAAATCTAATTTTTATTTTTACAAATAGTTTTTACTATGTTTTTATATTATAGTAAAGTTGGGTAGCTAGCAATTATAGTAAAGAAAAATTTATTTGGTAAGACCGGTAAAGTTTTATTGGAAAAAAAGTCAAAAATACGTTCGATATTATAAATTAGGCAACATATTACTGTAAATTTTATTAGCACATTATTGTAAAGTTTATTATTATAAATTTACTATAATTTGAACTAAAAAAATACAAAATACATTACTTTTGAACTATAGTAAACGTTGCTTCCCTACTATAGTAAAACATTTTACAGGAAATATTTTTTTTACATCGAAAAATACATTTTACTTCAAAAAATACATTTTACTATTGTTTTGTATTATAGTAAATTGGAGTAACAATTATAGTAAACAGAAAATTATTTAGCAAGACCGGTCTAGTTTTGTTGAAAAAAATATAAACAACACGTATGTGAAAACGGTTTGTCCATCGGAGCACGCAATCAGCGGAAAAGTAGAAATAAGATGATAAATTTACACAATTAATGTCCCATATGCTTGCACCACATAAGTAATCTGACAAAACTTTTATCAGCGTTTACTATAATTTTTTTGCAAGTTTATAATAATGTATACGCAAGTTTACTATAATTTTTTTGACAGAACCTGCGCGCGTGGGAGGGTGGGAGTGGCCCTTGGAGAGGAGGGTGCGCGCGTGGGGAGGGTGGGAGACGCCTTTGGGAGGAGGGGGAGGGTGGAGGGACACGTGGCAAGCTATAAATATGGGAATACTTTAGTTAAAGTACTCCTAAGAGTACTATAGCTCCACTATACACACACACACACACACACACATGAAGACTAGAATCACTACAGGAAATGATCTCTGTGACGACGGCCGAAAAAAGCAATGTCGGCGGCCCAAATCCCGACAACAGGCTTTGTCGGCGGCCACAAGTATCACCAACGACAAAACAAGTATCAGGCAAGCAATGACGTCGGCCAAAGGATGGCCGACGACAATACCTGCCCAGCCGAGAGCGCGAGTTCAGATTTCTGAATTTTTGTTCCCGCCAAAATGGTTTTATCCGCGCTGAACAAACTGTATCATCGGCTCGAGATTGGCCGACGTCAAAGATTTTTGCAGGGGGCAAGGTAGGGAAGGGGAGGGGTTGGCATTGACGTCGGCCGTGCCTATGACCGACGTCACTGATATTGAAGCTGTGTCGGCGTTATCTTAATGGCCGACGTTAAAGAGGAGGGGCTTGCGGGGCAGGGAGCAGGGAGGGGGACGAGAGAAATGACGTCGGGATTATGTTGGCCGCCGACAAAAGTAAGCAGTGTCGTCCAAGCAGTGTCGGCGGACTTTTGTCGTCGGCCACCCGCCGACATAGGCCTATAACGTCGGTTTTGTGAACCAATGACGTCGGTTATGGCCGCCGACACTGAGTTTGATTCCTGTAGTACTCCTAGGAGTATTATAACTAAAATACTCCTATATTTAAAACATGACACATGTCCCCTCCCCATCCCACGTGCGTGCATGCACACGTACTCTTCCCTAATCCCATTGCATGCCATGCATTTGTGGCATTTTTTTGTTTTTTTCCCCATATCTTTTTACTGCAAGCATCGATCGACAAACCGTTTGCGCCATCGTGTTCCTAACATTTTTTCGAACAAAATTAGACCGGACTCACTTTTTAAAATTTTCTTTACTACAACAATGAACAAAGATTTACTACTTTATGTTCAATACTTTACCACTTCTTTTTGTACAGTACGTGTGCAATACTTCGCTGTACAATACTCCTTTTACTTTACCTGTATAGATGTTTTATTTCATAAGTAGTAGTAAATTGTTTCTTACGATATAGTAAAGCAAAGTTTTACTACTAGCTAGTGTTCTCTGTGTTCAATACTTTGAACAATTCTTTACTACAACTATGAACAAAGTTTTACTACTATATGTTCATTACTTTACCACTAGCCAGTGTATAGTACTCCGTCTGTACAATACGTGAACAATATTCCGCTCATACAGTACTTTTACTACTTTATCCATACAGGCGCTGTAGCAAAGTATTTCATTGTACAATACTTTACTACATCACATATCATCACTAGTAAAAATATTTTTATGAGCTATATTCTCTGTCGTAGTAAAGTATAGCATGAAAATAGTAAAGGACAACTCGTTGGTGTAGTAAAATATTGTTAACAATTTTAGTATGGCAAGTGGGGTCCTTTTTTGTTTGAAAAAATATCTGTAACACATTGGTGCAAATCATTTGATCTTCGAAGCTACCAGTGAAAAAATATAACCAAAAAAAATCATTTGTAATCACACCGCATGCGGCCTCACTGCATCGAATATTAATCACGTATTTATCTTTACTGCTGTGCAGTAGTCACTTTTCTATATCACATGCGTTGTTTTACTAATTTATGACAGTATAACACAAAATTAAAGCTGATACAAAAAAAGAGGTGGTCGTTGACAAATTTGGAAGTATCGTAGCTATGATACTCCTAGGTGTAACGTATCCTTACTCAGATAAAGATTAGAATACTCCTAGGAATATTCTAACTAAAATACTCCTACATTATTATGGCGACACGTGTCCTCTCTAACCCACACTCGCGCGCGCCCTCTCTCCCGCAGTCCCACTTCAAGTTGCATGCATCTATCCTGACGGCACGCATGCATCATATATCCACTTTCATTTTTTGCCCGTATTTTTTTATTAAATGCTCCGATCAAGGAACCGTTTGCGTCATCGTGTTCTTGAAATTTTTTCGAACAAAACTAGATCGGTCTCACTTTAGAAAATTGTGCTTTACTATAATCATGAGCAAGTTTTACTAAATTTTGTGTAGTACTTTACTACTTGCCTACTTTACTACTTGTTTGTGTTAAGTGTTTCGTCCGTACTTTACTACTCTACACGTGCCGTCTATGTTATACATTGTAGTAAAATATCCCGCAAAGCATAGTAAAGTTGTTCTCATGATTATAGTAAAGCAATTTGTAAAAAGTGAGATTAGTCTAGTTTTGTTTGAAAAAATGCTAGGAATCCAATGGCGAAAACGGTTCGTCAATCCGAGATCTCAAAAAAATTTACGGCAGAAAAAAGGAAGTAAACAAA
>SPJY01032373.1:0-12625 GCA_005191435.1 Raddia distichophylla | reverse complement strand
GTTTGTTTGGATGGCTAACTGAGGCCTCGCAGTGCTCGGGGGCTGATGGATTTTTGCACCCAGATCTCTTTTCTCCTAGGCCTTCCACCTCGTCAAGCCCGCATAGCGCGCGGCCCAAACGAAGTTTGGGGGCTGGAAGTCCGCACGAGTTTTTTCTAAGTCACTCTAATCTCTAGACCGCGCCCAACTTCAAGATCGCACTTGGACTTGGCCGCGGCCCGGGGGCTAGATGATTAGGCGCACCAAAAAGAACCTTCCTAAAGCAATCCGTTTGCTTAAACTTCCTAAGTTCGCCTCAAAACTTCGTTACTGTTCATCTAGTTACTCTGATTTTGGATTTCAGAGTCGCAAATTCGCACAGGAGAAAAGATTGGACAAGCCAAAAGAGATGGATTCATCAAAGAAACTGCATTTCACATAGAGAATTTTATAAGAACAAAGGGATTTACAACCAAAAGGAAGCCTTGTCGTCCTAGACCACTGCAAAAAGGGGCGCCGCGCTACTGCAGCTGCGGCGGCGCCCAAATCCTAAAGGCTACTTCGCCGCTCCTACCAGCGGCGCTGGCGACGAGCCGGCGGAGCAGCAGACTCTTTAGGTGACAACGACGACGACGTTAGCGGGCCCGGCGCGGGCGTAGACGGCCCGGGCGCGCTTGGCTGGCGCCTCTGCCGGCCAAGGACAGGATCGCCCATGAGCACCCACGGTGCCACGTCAGGAGTCTCCGCCGCCGCTTCAGCCCCCTCCGCCGCGGGCGCTGACGGTCCCGGCGCGCTCGGATGCCGCCTCCTTCGCCGCTGATAAAGGATGGAGTCTAGGAGCAGCGGCGGTGGCGCCGCGGCGGACTCTGCGACCACCTCAGCCTCCACCATGGCATCCGTTCCCGCCGCGGCCTGCGACGGGGGCTCCTCCTCCTCCTCTGCTGCAGCCAGTAGCAGAGCCCCCTCTTCCTCCGCGGCCAGTACGGCGGCATATGCAGCGTCGGCAGCAATCTGTGCTCCCACTGCGCTCTCCTCTACCGCAAGCGTAGCCGCCAGCGCCATGGCCGCCCCTTCGTCGGCGCAATTTTGAGCATGCACCGCCAGCGCTGCCGCTTGGCTCGCCACGATCGGAGCCAGCACATTCACCTCCTCCACGGCGGGCTGGGTTGGCCCCGGCAAAGGAGACAATGGCGGTAGATCCTCGATCTCCGCCAGCAGCCAGGCGAACGGATAGTCGGAGTTGCCGTCGGAGGCCATGTTTCTTTCCTTCCCCTATCTCCCCCTCTCACTAGCTGACAACTTCGGTTTTTTGGCTGAAGGTTGAGGAAGGGTAAAGGGAAGGAAACGCAGTGCAGCGTCCAGCGCCTCGCCTTATATGTATAGGCCGGCGGCTGTGCAAATATCCAGTCGCGCAGCGAGCTACACGAGGCGTCGCTGCGCGCGAAGAGATGGGCAATTAAAACCCACTACCCGAGCTGAAAATACGCGAGCGCACGCGCCGTCTTGCGGAATACTAATCGCGCCTGTCGCCGCACGGCACGTGCCCTGTCCCACCGTCAGTGGCATGGGAAAAATCGCCGCGTGGCAAAACCTACTGCGCCGGCGTGGCCCACTGGTACGAACAAAGACTCAGCGGCCTCCCCGCGGTCTGACGCGTGGCCTAGGCCGGTTACGCGAACCGGCGCGGTTTGTTTCGGCTCCGTATCCGTGCCTAGCAAGCGTGCCCTCGCCGTCAGCAGAACACTATGCCGCACCGCAGAGCCCACAGTGCGCGCGACTTGACACAATAAACTAAGGTGAAAAACGGCTAAGCTTTTCGGCCACCACACATTACACAATGTTTATCCGATTAAACGGGCGTTCGAAAAGAAAATATACAGAAGTGTGTGGCGCAGAGCCCAGGAACGGTTGGATCGGGTCAAACTATGGTCCGTGCTGCAGCTTGAGCCTCTCTAGATCGATTTCTAAATCCCGGATTCGCGTCTGTGCCTGAAGTAACTCTATGGCTCGCGCGGCCATATCATTTTGTTCCTGGCGCAGTTTGACCCGGGCTTCGACGAGCTCCTCCTTCTGTTTCTTCAGGTTTTCTGACTCTGCCACAGACTTCGCCCCAGTTTCGCGTAACGCGGTACTTTCCGCCATGAGCTTATTGCAAGCTTTCTCGAGCCCGCAAATGACGGAGTTATGCTCAGACTTTGGTTCCCGAGCCAAATCTTCCCGCGCGGCGCGTGGTGGGGACCTCCTCTAAACCTCAGGCAGGCTCACTGCGCGACCCGCTCGAGGCTCGGCGGCTGCCTGTCGGTGATTAATAACCGGCCCACTTCGAGATGGGCCTGGACTTAAGCGGCCCACCTCGGGATGGGCCTTGGACTGATTCCGTATCAGCCCACCGTGATTCTGACTCTGCCACAGACTTCGCCCCAGTTTCGTGTAACGCGGTACTTTCCGCCCTGAGCTTATTGCAAGCTTCCTCGAGCCCGCGAACAGTGGAGTTATGCTAAGACTTGGTAGCCGCCAACTCGTTCACAGCCGCCTCTCTACGCTCGCGCTCCTCATCAAAAAGAATCCAAGCCCTGTCTGCCTCTTCACGAGCCGCCTGGGCTTGGATCTTTACGGCTTCCTCTACCTCCTGAGCTTGAGTAAGCCTCGTTGTGACCTCTGCTGCGCTGACTTTAGCGCGGTTTCTAGCTCGGTGATACGCGCCGTGGCACGAGCCTCAACCTCAGTGGTTAGCCCGTCCGCGCGCTTTACCTGAGCCCGGGCTTGCGCTAGCCTGGCGGAGAGACGCTCGATCTTCGCCGCATCGTCATCTGACTGCCCTCCCATCGCTTCCATCAGCGAGGACGAGCCGGCGATAAGCGCGTAAAGCTGAAACAGGGAAACCAGATCAAAGCGCGAAAAAAGTTCGGTACTTAAGTGTAACACACAGGGTCAAGGGCGCCACCCTCTTGGTGTGAGCAAGCATGCTCTCCGTCCTTGCTCCAACGGCTCCGCGCATATTTCTGCCAAGCCCATGGTCAGAAGCCTCCAGTAGCGGCAGGGGCGGGCAACCAACTGATTCCTCGCTATCCTCCTCCAGCGGCGCGGAGCATGGCGGCGTGACTGAGAGCGAGGCCGTTGTCCCTACTGCGACCGCCCGCCTCTCAGCGTCCTCCAGTTTAGCCGCCAACTCGGCCTTCACCACGGTGGCTCGCTCCGTGGCCAATACAGCCTCGCCGAGCTGAGCCCGGGCCATTATTAACGCGTCCTTTAGCTCCTCCACCGTCCACTTAGCCGCCACAAGCTCGTGTGGGTCGTCCCGCCCAGGGATGGGGTAGAACTTCGGACGTAGCAGGCCCGTTCGGCCAGTCTCCTGCGACCTGGCCGCATCCTGTTCCTCCACCTATTCCGGAGTAGCGAAAATCCAGCCCGCAGACGCTAGCGGAGCCACGCTAGGCATCACCACACTTGTCCATTCGTCCGGCGTGAGCACGCGAACCGGCCAGATCCAGCTGACCAGCAGCATCCGCCGGTTGGGCGTCGGAAGCGCTTTCCCGACTGGGGTTTTGAAGTGGTCGGCAATCCCCCTATGGTCGATCGGCCACCATCCGTGCACCGTGCGCCCTTCAACGCGCAGGGGCGTGATCCACACGGGATAATCGCTCACGACGACCTGCACCGTCTCCGCGACCTCCTCGGAAGCGTCCAGTACCGCCACCGGTAGGCAGTATCGTGACCCTCCTCGGACCGGCTGGCCCTTGCCCTTCAACTCCGCCAGCCCGGCGGCCTCTAGCTGCGCCAACTGGAGCGCATCTCCTCTGGGCTCGGCCGTTTCGTCCTTCGCCAGCCCGGCGGCCTCCAACTGCTGCAGTAAGGACACCCCTCCCCTGGGTTCGACCGGCTCATCTTCAGCTGCTGTGGCCTCAGCTGAGGGAGGTAACACCTCGGCGATCACTTTGGCGCTACGCACTGCGGCAAAAAGCGCGGTGATCAGTGGGGACCTCCTCTAAACCTCAGGCAGGCTCACTGCGCGACCCGCTCGAGGCTCGGCGGCTGCCTGTCGGTGATTAATAACCGGCCCACTTCGAGATGGGCCTGGACTGATTCCGTATCAGCCCACCGTGAAGTCCGAAGAGCCACCCTTGGCTAGGTGCCTAGCCCGTCAGGGTCCGTCCCGAGCTTGACCAGGTCAACCACGTTGTCCTGGGTCTCTGCCAGGGGCTTGGCGTACTTCCCGGGCTTCCTTTAGCCCGGAGGAAGGCTCCGCGAACGGCCTGCCTGTTCGTAGCCAAACCTTTACAGCTATCATGCCCTGCCATACTTTCTCCGGCCTTGATCGGAGAAAGAACTGTGTCTCCCCAGGAACCCACAGCCCGGGGAAGAACACGCGGGCAGCCCATCTTGTCGTTTGCCCTCTTTTGGCAGGCAGCGGATAGTTGTTACGCTACGCGACGCCCCCAACGGGTGGCGCGGGGCTGGCTCGGTCCAGTCAAGGCTATATTGGGGATAAAGGGAAAGTGCTTTCTCCCTAAAGAAGTGTTCTCCCCTGAATCGGCATGTTAAGACAAGCACGTGTCCAGTACTAACCCGACCAGCTTCTCCCTGCAGGCTCGAGACCAGACAAAACCCTAGAACGAGACAAGAGCCCCGCCACTAAAGCAAAGACCGACGCGGGGCCCGCCGCATCAGCTTCGGGTGGCCCACCGCACCTATAAAAGGAGGATTCCAGGACATTCGAGGGATCCCGATCCGATTCCATCTGACTCAAGCCCAAGCAACACCCGCACCCGGAGCTTTCTTAGCGAGTAGTTTTAGTCCTTAGTCACCACCACTGTAAGCTCGGGATCGGTGCCTCCAAGCCCGGTCTCGATACCTCTGTACTGATTTCCACCATATAATCAACAAGACTGGAGTAGAGCTATTACCCGGCAGTGAGGGCTCGAACCAGGGTGAATCACTGGTGTCTTCGTGGTTTGTATTGCTTTCTCTCTTCTTTCCACTGTACGAAGGATCTGTACCCGGATCACCAAGTCGCGCCAGGCCCTTGTCCGGGAAGACAGCGCGGTCTTAGCCCCCACAGGCTGGGCCGCCGCCCTGAGGTGCTGAGAAGGGTGGTCGTTGGGCCTCACACCAACTACAAACTCGTATGCCGGTCCGTGGACCCGCTGCTCTTCGGTAGCGCGATTCCCAGACACCGACAGTAATACACCATCCATGGCATGAAGAAATTTTGGAAAAAATAACCTGTCACGACGGTTCTTACGGTGCAGTTGGGAGAGATGCGCCAGGAATTTCTGAGAGTCTGGGCATAAGCATAATCGGCGCCGAAGCCCGGGCACGAGCCTAGGGACGCCGGCCCTGACTCCGACGTGGGTTTCTCCTTTCACACTAGCGCATCTCTCTTGGCGGCATACATCTAGGCCAGATTTATCCATTTGAGCCATCCACGTCCAGGGAATGGACTTTACTACGCAATTAAACGGGGCTCAATATCTTATCGGCCCCGAAGCCCGGGCACAAGCCCAGGGACGCCGGCCCTGACTCCGCCACTGGAGAGACGTGGGTTTCTCCTTTCACACTAGCGCATCTCTCTTGGCGGCATACATCTAGCTAGGCTGTTGAGTGCGAAAAATGGCGTGGGTTTCTCCTTTCACACTAGCACATCATATCTCTCTTGACGGCATACATCTAGGCCGTTGAGTGCGAAAAATCCAAAACGGGGTCCTCGGAAGGCTCGAACCCACGCCTGGGGGGAAATCGCACATCCAGCTCAACTGTCTAACCAATGTGTCATGTTTTCATCTTCAACCAAATAGGACGCAACGTTTTTAAATAATATCAGGATGGTACCATATTGGGCTATCAAGAGAGCCGTAAGTGGGCTTACCACAGCCGACCCAACCTAGACGCCCGCACGAGTAGACTGATTTGTGAGTCGACTGTCTATCACACCTAACCGTCGAGAGAAGGTCACACTGTTACTCCCTCAACTGAGTGCCTCCAGTTGACCTTTCTCTGGACCGCTTGTTCATGGTGGTCGAGAAAAGTTATGTGTCTCAATGATCTTTCTCGAGCCGTCTAGAAAAGGAGGTTGTCTCGGCGGCGAGATGCTGGTTTGGGTGGTCGAAAATTTGGTCGTTTGGCGTAGTATATATGGCGTGCAGCGTGCATAGTTCACAGGCCGTTGCGGTACAGCGGTAGCGTGCAGCGTGCTAGAGTTCACAGGTCGTTGCGGTAAAAACAGTCACACATCTTAGGTTGTACGATGACACTGTTGCTGACTTCGCTAGCTTGGTGTGCTCACAGCTAGCTCACGGGGATCGGGTCCGTCACAGAACCTTTTTTGCACGATATATCGCTCCAAATTCCAACACCCCCTGCCCCCAACGTTTGTAGATCCGGCGCGCGATAAGTCAACACATTCGTGCATGAGCTTATTAGCTAACAATCGACAAAAACCTTGATAAAGGATTTACTTACTTCCCGGCCTATCTGAAATACAAGAGCATGCATGCAAATTGAATTGTTTACGACAAAGTGTTTTTATAGTTTTAAGGTAAACTATATGGGTTATGAGATTATTATATGTTATGGAGCGCAATCATGTGTTTGATACCCAAAAGATCTTATGTATTTCTTGGCACCCAAAGTTATATCGGCTGGACATTCATGGGCTTAGGGTTCAGACACTACAGGAAACGCCCTCAGTGTGGGCGGTCAGAAAATTCAATGTCGGCGGCCAAATGCCGCCGACAGATCAATGTCGGGGGCTCAAATAACGCCGCCGACACAGACAGAATCAGTTTTGGCGGCAAGACATAAGCCGCCGACACTTCTCAGCCACCTCACGCCCGCCGGATGAATTTCAAAATTTTGCTCCCGCCAAATATTCTATTTCGGCGACATGATATTAACCGCCGACATTATTCCCTCCAGAGACAGTCCGATAACGGTGGACGTTTATGTGGACCCACGTGCCAGTCACGCGAGGTCGCTAACAAGCGGGCCCAAACCGTAGACAGGGGAGGCATGTGTGTCGGCGGCATAAACATAGCAGCCGACACAGATAAAATAAATAAAATCAGGGGGCGCGGCGGTGCTCGAACCCGTGACCTGCAGGGAGCACACGCCGCACCGCGCGCTGAGAGCCAAGTGAGCAAACTATGTCGGCCAAGTAGTGTCGGCGAAGCTTTGTCGGCGGCTAGCCGCCGAGAAAGGTCAATGTCGGCGGTTTCTGGACCTGTGTCCGGGGTTTTAGCCGTCGACACTGTATCAGATTCCTGTAGTGAGAGTATGCTAACTATTTTAATTCTACAATCAATAAGAAAATACGTAATCAACTATAAACAGCCGATTGGATGTGTAAAATGGACATACAATATTGGCCCGATCCAGCCAAACTCCCTCATGGGATCCCTCCGTAGGCGTCCTGGCAAACACGTAGCAACAGGATATTATCAACCCACGCGAAGGCATCACGAGTTCGTGATAGCGTAAAATGGCATGGTGTGAATTAAATGTCCCTGACTGGCATCGTCACATTCATCTGTAACAACGGTGTCACCCCGTCAAGGCCATAGGCGACCCCGTAATGGTTAGCTCAGGGATCCACCGAAAAATATGTTTTCTCAGTGGATAATAGGTGTCTATTGTGTAAAGGAGCACCTCATCCGTGCACTAGGGTTTCTCCGTCGGGAAGCGCCTTGGATTGCCCAACCTGGCCTCTTCCGCTATAAATAGGGCCTCTTGTGACTGGGAAATTTACCCTCACATCACTCAATTTGCACGCCTGGCTCTGTATGCCATTACTTTCGTCAATCTTCACCCGAATGCCACCGGGCGTGCGAATTGATTTCCTCTATGCCATTTTGGCATTTTTTTTCCATTTTAGCCCTTCTCTTGCTATTTTTCTTTTCATTTTAGCCCCTCTCCTAGCCGCCTACTCCACCTCCATCGCCGCCCACTCCGGTCGCGACCTCCTCCGCGACCGTCGCCATCTCCCGCCTCCGCAGGGGAAGACCAGCGGGAGCAGCGTCCTGGCGGTCGACGTCCTCGAGCCCGAGTAAAATCGACTGGCAGTACAGGACGACGAAGCGGAACGGGCGGGCAGAGCGGAGGTGGGAGACGGCGGTGGTGTAGGCGCGGCGATCGGGGAGGAGGCCATGGCCGGAGTGGGCGTCGGGCGGTGACGGAGGCGGAGTGGGCGACCAGGAGAGGGAGAGGGGCTAAAATGAAAAGAAAAATAGAAAGAGAGGGGCTAAAATGGAAAAAATTGCCAAAATGGCATAGAGGAAATCAATTCGCACACCCGGTGGCATTCGGGAGAAGGTCGACGAAAGTAATAGCATACAGAGCCAGGCGTGCGAATTGAGTGGCATGGGGGTAAATTTCCCCTTGTGACTAAGGCAGGGAGAGAGCACGTGAGACAACAATATCTAGGTCTTTGACCTCCATAACATGACATGCCACAACTTCACTCCGCTGCCCCTTGTACTCTTTCCTTGGTTTTAGTCAATCTAGAGGGACGTCAAGGTGTTATCCCCACCGTGCGAGACCTGAACCAGGGTAAAACGACTCGTGTTTTCGGCCATCCATCGCCGCCAACCTTCCCTCATCTAGAAGGATATCCTCAACGACCTCATAGGGAGCAGGAAGGAGCCATCCCAATTCAACTAAAAAATCTAGATACCTGAGAACCCCGGTTTCAACCGCCGATAGCTGGCGCCGACTGTGGTGAGAGACTTGATTCCTTCGCGCCCGAAATCCCGCAGGTCGTCCGACCTATGGGTCTCTACAATGACTAGGACGCCGACTTCAATGAGTTGGAAGACCACGATGAGGCCACCGTTCTCATTAGACAAGGTGTCATGGCGGAGTACGTACGTTCCCGCACCAGTCACAGCCCTGCTCTGTGATCTTTCGCAGCGCAACGACCCCACACAGGTTGATTCTGAGGCATACCTGCATCCATAGGCCAACCTTTTGGTCGAGGAGTGTGCGTCCAACAACAAAACTATCTCTCGAGGCAACGATTGGGGTTTCACCATGGCCGACATAAGACCGACGCTCCTTGAGAACCTCAAAAGCCTGGGCGCAGAGCTGGTGTGCCAAGCCCACACCCAAGCGTCGACGAGCAATGTGACCATCATGGCCAATTACTTCCCCGTGTGTTGGAAGGGCAAGCTTGAACTTGGCTCTTCAACCATCGAGAAGGCTCCATTTTTAGTTGGACCAGCTGTGTGAGGCCCTGCGCACCAATTTCCAAGGGTGTTATGCACCTGGATACCGATTTTATGAAGCAGGTTACTTTTCATGCAGGGAGCGATGAACCAGGGGCAGTGAAATTATTTCCATGTCCATGGTTAACAAAATTTTCTCAAAAACATGAAATAAGGCATATTGTCAGTGTATTCAACACCGAGGTGTGACCCCGCTCCGCTGTCGAGTGGGACTAGAGCCCAATAAGGGAGCGCCCCATACTTAGCAACACCTGGCCTAAGGAGGTCAAGGGCTAGCCCTAAAAAAGTCAAAGATTCAAAGCTCTTTGTTCAGGACACGTGGCGTCCGGCGCTCAGGCAGGCGACCAGGCCCCAAGCGCCGGACGATTGGACACGTGGTGTCCGATGCTCAGGCGGGCGACCAGGCCCCAGGCGTCGGGCGATCAGGACACATGGCGTCCGGTGCACAGGCGGGCGACCAGGCCCTAGGCGCCGGGCAGCCAGGACACATGGCGTTTGGCGAGCAGGCGTTGGGCAAGCGCACAGGGGCAGCAGGGGGTACGTGGGCCCCACTGTCAGGGATACAAGATGAAGGTGTAAGGAATCTTCCTTACTAATGATTTCTTTAGGATAAACCAAATCCAGATCATTCAATGCGACGGAAGGGCCCTGACAGAGTAGGAGGGGTCTAACGGCATGATTACCCCCGCCCTGCTAGTGGTGTCAGCTACACAGTGGCCGTCTCCATAGCCGTCTCGTTCGTGGCAGCTATGGTGTGACAGAAAGGTGCTCAGGGTAGGCAGGCCGCTCTGTCTTATCTAACCTGTCCCGTTGTCAGGGCAGAAGCAGGAGAGATGGCGGCGAAGACTAGCACTGGAAGAATGATGCCTACAGTGGTAGGATCATTTAATGTGCGCTGTGCAGCACGTTGCAACCCACGCCAGCCTGAATATATAAGGGCTGGGGGGTGCATTTGTAAAGGGGTTCCCAGATCGATCCCGAGATCAGACTCACAGAGACTAGCCAGTTCATACGTTGCAAGAAACTTGAGCAGGATTAGGGCTACGTACTACCCGATCAGGGGTCCTGAAGCTAGGTAAAACTTACTGTATGTTTTATGTTCTTGCGCTGAAGAAAGAAGAACAACGAGCTAGCTGCGCACACCCCACTGCCGAACAACCGGATTAGGTCCCGGAAAACCTGTCGGCTGAAATAAGGCGACACACACACACACACACACACACACACACACACACATATAGGCTGTTTGGTTGGCTGCATCCAAGGAGTTTTGCATCTAGAGATACAAAACTAGAGTGTTTGGTTGTCTTCTCAGCCATCTGAACCAGACTCTCCAGATGCAATTAACCCCTTCAGGCCAGGCTCTGGAGATACGGCCAAATTGGGCGTTTCCCCAGAGCCAGGCTCCGCACATACCACAACAACCACATGCGCGACACATTTGATCTATTTATTTGCTATATCTTTTGATTAGTATTTTCGATTACCAAACCGATTTCGCGCCAGCTACGGTGTGACAGAAAGGTGCTCGGGGGTAGGCAGGCCGCTCTGTCTTATCTAACCTGTCCCGTTGTCAGGGCAGAAGCAGGGGAGATGGCGGCAAAGACTAGCACTGGATCGAAGAATGATGTCTACAGTGGTAGGATCATTTAATGTGCACTGTGTAGCACGTTGCAACCCACGCCAGCCTGAGTATATAAGGGCTGGGGGTGCATCTGTAAAGGGGGGTTCCCAGATCGATCCCGAGATCAGACCCCCAGAGACTAGCCAGTTCATATGTTGCAAGAAACTTAAGCAGGATTAGGGCTATTACCCTATCAGGGGTCCTGAACTTGGGTAAAACTTATTGTATATTCTTGTGTTCTTGCGCCGAAGAGAGAGAAGAGCAGTGAGCTAGCTGCGCACACCCACACTACCGAACAACCGGATTAGGTCCCGAAAAATCTATCAGCTGAAATACGCTGACACATATATATAGTGAATTTTCTTCTCAACTTTGGGCACATAAGACATGACCACATAATGAAGTACATATTGTGCATTGCGTCTCAACTTTGGGCATATAATGAATTTCTCAAAAAAAAGATTCCTTTCCTTACCGCACACACACTCTATCCAAAAATATTAGAACCACATTATTTTACAGTTTCTGCTAAAGATTATCTAAACCCATACCCCTTTTCTTCCATATTCGACACTAACTCACGGTGATATCTTCCTTTTAAATCTGAGTCCGATACGAACTCCCAAGTCGATCCGAACCTTTCGTCCTTTGTCCATTCAAATCTTTGTAATTTACTTGTTGAAGCTCATATTTACTCCTGAGTCCAGCATGAATTACACTACCTTCGGTCATAAAAACAAGTCGCCGTTGACTTTTGAACATATCTTTGGCCATTCGTCTTATTCAAAAAATTAGTACAAACATTTATAAATATATGTCATGCTTAAATTATTTTTAATGATAAACAAATAACAACAAGATAAATGATAACTTACATAGTTTTTTAAATAAGACGAATGGTGAGAGACGCGTCCAAAAGTCAACGGCGACTTGTTTTTATGACCGAAGGGAGTACTTGTTTAAGTTGATTTGGACTCTGTTTCTCATCTGTCCAACCAACTTAAAAATTCTTTTACGGCTGATCCAGCCTATAAGTCTCTTAGGGTTGTACTTGTTTAAGTTGCCTTAGGGTTCCAGCCGAGACGTCGCTCACTGATCCAATCTGCCCTAATGGCCATGGCATGGTCCTAGGAACTCTCCGGGGACCTAGCGAAGTCCTCGTGGGCCCGGGGGAGCTAAGGCGAGAGGGCGGGCTTGGAGGGCTAGATATTGTCGGTAGTTTGCAAAAATACCGCCGATAAAGATTTAACTATGTCGGCGGCCTATAACTATACCGCCGACATAGGTCCTTGTATATCGTCGGCCTTCATCAATACCGCCAATAATACCCTGCCCGCAAGGCCGCCTTCTCGCCTTAGCTCCCCCTGGCCCACGAGGCCTTCGCTACATCCCCGAGGAGTTCCTAAGACCATGCTATGGCCATTAGGCCACATTGGACCGGTTAGCGACGTCTCGGCTGGAACCATAAGGGAACTTCCTTTTGAACGGTACCCTCAAACTAGCCCGAAACTCGATACGACGTTAGGGTTGTAACGGAAGTTGCCTTAGGGTTCCAGCCGATACGTCGCTCCCTGATCCAATCTGCCCTAATGGCCATGGCATGGTCCTAGGAACTCTGCGAGGACCTAGCGAAGTCCTCGTGGGCCCGGGGGAGCTAAGGCGAGAGGGCGGGCTTGGGGGCTGCTTAGTGTCGGCGGTTTGTATAAATACCGCCGATATAGACATGACTGTATCGGCGGTTTTTAATAGAGCCGCCGACATAGTTCAATCTTTATCGTCGGCTTTAGTACAGACCGCCGACATT
>SPJY01032335.1:0-11353 GCA_005191435.1 Raddia distichophylla | reverse complement strand
GGATTAATTTCTTTGAGAGTAAGAATCGCCAACAACCGTCGAGGTATTGTTTTTAATACACTGACACTTATATTATGCACCGGAGAACCACAGGGTTATGCAACCAAAACCTCGTCCTGAATCCACGGCCGACATGACGCATCATACTCAAACGGTCATTCGTGGGCTGTCCACTAGGGCGCCCAAACGGGGTTGTTCACTGGACAGTTCAGGAACGTGAATCACGCCTTGTAATGAAACCTAACGAATCACCGTCCAGTTTCATTATGACTTGTGCGTTCCCAAACGGGTGACATACGGCTAGGTTACATGCGCACTAAACGTTTAACCCTAAACGCACATGCCCAGTGATATTTAACTGTAAACGCACAGCCCTCGTGCTTAAGTCCTCGCACAGCCCTCGTAACTAATCATTCAAACATAGAAAAAGGCGCGAAGAAACCTTTCGATGGATGAAGGGGTGCAGTGTCGTGGTGCGGGGCTCCTCCTCAGCTTGTGCTACTCCTCGTCGTGGTGCGGGGCTCCTCCTCAGCTCGTGCACAGAGGCGGCGAGAGCGAGGTAGCGATGGCGTGGATAGGACCGGGCGGCGGGGATGTGGGTGGCGGCAGTGGGCTACAGAGGGTGCGGGGCGAGGGCGGCGAGCGCGGCGGCGGACGGCGGGGGGCGGCACGAACTATTCGCGAGGGCTAGGTGGTCCTCGTGAATAACCCTATGCATGGACTTTTCGCGAGGGCCAGGTGGCCTTCGTCAATAACCCTTACTCACTGCCGATGGTATATGGCTATTCGCGAGGGTCACCTAGCCCACACGACTAATCTGCCCATGCCGTTGCCCCCTCGGCCAGCAAGTGCCAGCCCTAATCACGAGGGCCACCTAGCCCTCACGATATAAGGACGCATGCTTTTATTCGAGGGCTAGTGCTACGACCCTCATGTATATAGGCTAGAAAATAAGCGTTATATACGAGGGTTTTTTGAAAAACCCTCGCTACTAATAAATACCCTCCTTCCCTCCTATACTTAAAATATTTTTTAAAAATACCAAATAATACTTTAAAATATATATTCGAGTCACTAATATTCATTTATGTAACATTTTTTGCCATAGAAAAATTTTTAAACATAAAACGAATATTTCTGATGTTGACCCTTTCTTAGCTCACACTATCTGTTTATCGATACACTAAACATTCGAGTAGACATTTCGTAAATTGAACTCATCAAATTATATAATACATTATTTATGAATTACGCACATTACGCATTACCCGTTACACACTAAATAGCACTTGTCTCCTCCGGAGACTGATGATGACTCCGTCGTTTCTCTCTGTCGGAGTCGAACTCGGGGGAGAATCCTTCACGGTATACCGGAGTTAACCAAGTATCTACGGAAGAACGACGCAAGGCCAAAATGTGTGGGGATTTATAGGGCTAACAAAGGGATTTGTAGGGGATTTATAGGTCTTTTATTCGCGAGGGCTAGCAGGGGGCCCTCGCGAGTAGTTGCTTAGGCAGCCTTACTCGCGAGGGTCAACTGAGAGCCCTCGCGAATAAGCCCCATGTGCACACAGGGGCGCGCAGGCGAGCAGTTATTGGGCCATATTTCATGAGGGCCAACTATTGGCCCTCGTAAGTATCTGGCGGCTACAGTTGGTTGCGACGGCTCCTTTTTGGCCCTTGTGACTATATGCTTTCTCACAAGGGCTGTAGAGTGTCTGTTATCTTACGAGGGCATTTGTTCAGCCCTCTTGTATATTTTTTGGCCCTCGAGAAATTGGGAGATTCCAGTAGTGCTCCTCTGTCTCAGACAACTTTGTGTGGTTACTTCAACAAAAAGAAGTATAGTAAGAGTCATTGTATCTATGTCATATGTTGCATATCCAATGTATACATATTTAATAAAGTAACAGTCATATATAGCAAGATATGTATTTGTATGTTCTGATCAATTCGCCAGCTTTGTTACAACAGATCAAGTGATCGATCCAATGGCGGAGAGGGTGGCTGGCTGGGACTGATCGATCCCTCATTACAAACATCTTTCTACTTATATGTACTTAGCCAGCTAGATTACAGTAATTAGCAACATAAAATTAAGAGCTGATTGACAACCGTCCAAAACTAACTCTAGTGCACCGTTTATGATCTGCCTGCAATTCGATCAACAGCTCCATCCCCAGTAAATCTAATTATAAACTTACAATTTTAGAGGCATCCAGTATTATAGGCACACGGTTCTGTCTTCTCGAGGACTAGAAGTTCAATTGGTGCAACAACTCCTCCCCCATCCCCCCAACTTCATGTACGTCTGATGGTACGTCGTATATATCTCCATTAAATTGCGCCAAGTGGGAGATGCCTAGGTGATGCAATCTAGAGATTTAACGCCCATAGATCACACCATCAAAGATGGTGATCAGAACTGAGAAGCAATCGACGAGAAAGCAGGGAGATAAACACAAGCCGATTGCTCTATACATATATCTAACCAAGAAGAGGCAGTATAAAAAGAAAAAAACAGGTACGAGTTCCAAAGTATGGCCGTAAAAGCTGACAGAAAAGATTGTTTTGTTTTGCTCACATTTTCGATTTCTTCTAGGCTCAGGTAAGTCAGCCATGCAAATACACGAGAATACAGACGTGTAGATTTTTATTACGTTTGGATTGAATTTAACAATTACTATTGCCAATTATAGACGATATATAATAACATAGGTTCTAAATACGTTAAAATTGAACCTACACTGTTGAGATATGGACTTTAGTTTTGGTTGGGAAAGATCTTCGGTCCTAGTTCTCAAACCGAGACTATAACCCCACGCGGTGTAGAAATATCCAAAAAAATATTGGAGCACCTAAGATTAGAACCTAGGACCTCCTAGCACCACATTACTCCCCCCTCACCATTCTAATTAAATCAACCCATCCACTCACATGTATTGATTAGAATAGGATATGCATTCCTTTTAAAGTATGTTGGAACGAGGCTTTAGTGTGGGTTCGTAACATGAACCAACCGGGACTAATGTGTGCCCGTGTTAGCTGGCATCTACCCTCCTGCCAAAGGGCAGATCGATCAGCCCCGCTGATTCGTATCATAAACCATAACTGATGTGAGCCACGAACCGGGACTGAAGTCTTGGAGCCACAAATCGGGAATGATGCAACCTTTACACCATGACACACAATTAGCGACGGACGACCGACGGCAATAATAGCTTATTACCGACTTAGTAACAGTTGGCTTAGGTTCTCGGCCGAGCGTACGTTGGGAATAATGTTTATAGGGTCGCATGGTTAGTCGGCTGTAATGGGTATTTCTAGAGTCTCATGGTAACACTACAGGAAACGAAATCAGTGTGTGGCGGCCATAAACTCATTGTCGGTGGCCAAAATCCCGACGACATCACAATGTCAGCGGCCCAGCAATCACTTCTAGAATTTCTCGAAATCGCGAGGGCCAGAAAATAAACGCGAGGGTAGAAACACAGCCCTCGTTTTATATCTAAAGACACGAGGGTTTCCTTCAACCCTCGTAATAAAATACTTAGTCACGAGGGCTAAAGCAAGGCCCTCGAAACAAATGCTGGCAGCCAACTACTCGCGAGGGCTACAAATAAGCCCTCGTTACTGATGTGGCACGTGGTTGTTTTTACGGAGGGATTTCAATAAAGCCCTCGCGAGTAAACTGGAACAGCAATTTCTTGCGAGGGCCCACAGTGAGCCCTCGCGAGTATAATCCACATCAAAACTTTCACCAGCCAACCCCACATGTCATAGAATCATTTTCTTGCCATATATTAGTACAATATTTGTCAGAGTCATCTTCATTCAACGGAGAATACAATTTTTGTGTGTAATGTGTATTAGAGTGTAACGTGGAATCACGATTATATACTTAATACATGAATAATCTATAATATAAGATGAAATGTGGAAATTTCAATATATTTACTCATACGAATACTGTATCGATAAATAGATATAGCTAGTTGTGAAGGGTATAATATTGCATGTGTCCGATTTATTTTTTAAAATTTTTTGCATGGACAAGAATGTTACATAATTTATTCCTAGTGCATGAAAGTAATTTTAAAATAACATTTAGAATTATTTACAAATATTTGAAAGTTGGGATAATAAGAGAAATTATATTAGTAGCGAGGGTTTATCATGAAACCCTCGATATATATGTTATACACGAGGGTCAACATAGCCCTAGTGTATATTGGCTATTTTTCACGAGGGCTACATAGACAGCCCTAGTGTTTAGTTTTTCGCGAGGGCTACGTAGCCCTCGGGAATAAAAGCAGAATCTTGTGCAGCGAGGAGTTCACGTGGGGGGACCCGCCAGCCAGCGAGACATAACTTAGTCGCAAGGGTTACCAAGCCCTCGGGAATAAATGCAGCCGTCTCCCGGTTATACGCGAGGGCCACCTGGCCCTCGTGAGTAATTGGCCCAACGGTACGGGTTTGCATTGGCCCCCAGGAACGGTGGGAAAGAGAACAAATGCAAAGGTGGATAGAGTTCACAAGCCGCCATTCAGGGGGGCAACTTCGAGCAGGTATTCCCTAAACACAATTCATACCCTCGTTTATTTGCATTAACACTACATTGAACGCGAATGTGCAGGGTGGGTCGAGCAGGCATGCTGTTGAAGGTGGCATTGGTTACACACCTTATATATGTGGTACCACAGCCAATTGTTCAGCCTCAAGATGCGGTAAGACTTGGTGTTTCATCATTAACTTATGTAAAGCGTATTTTGAATCAAATGTCATATTCTACGTGATTGCAGGGCTCTGCTCCGTCAAGTCAAGCTTATGGAGTCGACCAGGAGGCTCAGCGTGAGAGGGCGAATGCAAGGAATGACGGGTTTCTAAACCTACTGACTACCACCCCTTCGCTCTTCCCTGCACCGGACAGCGCTCCTTCGACCTTTACTCCAACTGATGGTACTCCTTCGATCTTTCCTGACCCAGATAGAGCTCCGTGACGGACGGATGGATGAATGTGTACTTTTGTTGATGTGGATGTATATATATGTTAAGTACTTGTGCGATATGGAATGACGTGTTTGTGAGATATGTATGTGCTATGTATGTGCGATGTTTGTGCGATATGTATTTGCGATGTGTTATAAATGTGGGATGTGGAACTGAATCTGGATGTGGAACTGAATCTGGAGATCCGTACTCCCGAGAGTACACTAGCTACTCTCTCTCTCTCTCTCTCTCTCTCTCTCTATATATATATATNACGACAGGAGAGACGAAAATCGTATAACTTCGTATAATGTATGCTATACGAAGTTATTAATAGTGAGCAAGATAAAACAGTATTCCATGGTAAGCATAGATATAATTAAATACAAGCTAATAGAATCATATAACATGTATTCCACAACTATGATCAAAAGAACATATAAATACATGATCTTCTCAAAGTGATTCATTGCTTCTAGATTTGGTCACATGACCTCTAGCTCGAAGGCTAGTCCCCCAGAAACGACCAAATCGGTCCACTGCACAAGCAGATAAGCAAGGGATTCGAAGTTCTTACAGTGCACCGGAACCGAGCCGATGTGAAGAGGCAAAGCGTGCTAGGCACTGTCCCAGAAATTAGATCGCTCGTGCTAAGCACCACAAGCGAAAAGATCCGGAGATACGATGCCAGGGGTGGGCATTCGGTTATTTTGGTTATTTTGGTTCGGTTATTTCGGTTTTTGAAAATTTCGGTTAGTAAAAAATAGAAACCGAAATCTTCTCTGAAATATTACTAACCGAACCATATTAACCGAAATATTTCGGTTCGGTTAATTCGGTTTTCGGTTTATAACCGAATTATTCTCTGCTGTCAACACGCAACAAATCAATCAAGCAAAGAGTAAAATAGCAGATCGAACAAGCAAAGAGTAGATCGAAGTACATACGTTACACGAACACTTGGATCCATTGCCTCCAACTTGTTGCCCACAACCAGGGAGAGAGAGGGAGAGGGAGGGAGGGGGGGAGGGGGGGGCGAAAGAGAGCAACCAGGGAGGGAGAGGGAGGCCATGGACCACGGTTGAGGAGAGGTCTCTGGCTCCAGCGAGGTGGCGGCGGGATTCTTCGGCGGCGCGGCGGCCATGCGGTAGGCGGCGCGGGGGCGGCAACTCCATCCATGGCAGGGGGCGGCGACGGGTAGAGGATGGGGGCGGCAGCTCCATGGCAGGGGCGGCGACGGGTAGAGGATAGGGGCGGCGCCGGCGGCACGGGCTGGCTAGGAAGGCCAAGGGCGGCGGTGCTCCTGGCGGGAGTGGCGTCGGCGGACAGGATACGGGAGGTCGGGAGCGGCCGAGCGGGAGAGAGAGTGGAGTGGCCGGTAGGGTTTCACCGTGGCTGGCCGTGGGGGTGGGCGGGTGGTTGCCTCAGCCCTCAAGTGGGCTGTGGCTTGTGGGCCTTGGCTGCGAGACATGACCACATGGGAGTTGAGTTGGGTTGGGCCTGAGACTTCGGTTTAATAGGTTATTTCGGTTTCCAGGAAGTGAAAACCGAACCGAACCATATTAACCGAACAGTTCCGAAAAAAAACCGAACACTAACCGAAAAACCAAAATAACCGATAATTTCGGTTAGCTCGGTTCGGATCGGTTCGGTTTTTCGGTTATCGGTTTTTTTTGCCCACCCCTAGTCCCAGCCCTCGTGTTTCTTTGTTATTTGCGGGGGAGCAAATGCGAGCACCTTTTTGCGAGGGCTAGCCCTCGTGAATAGTTAATCCCGAGGGTTACTGCCTTTGTTCCGAGGGTTTTAAGCTCTCGGGATTAATGGAGATTCCTGTAGTGAATAAGCCGCCCACAAAAGAACATCCCGACAGGTTGTGTGGTCGGCCCTAACAAGACAGCAGACACATGCCGCAATAAACTTAATTATCCGCGTGTCCGAGAATTTGAATTTCTGAGCCCTCCAAAGAAGTCTGTGTCGTCGGCCATATACGAACCAACCACATTGTGTCTCCCATTGACGGTGGCTTAATGCCCCGGACGGACGGAGTTAAGTATGGTCCCGCTTGGAAGACAAAGCGAAGTATCTACCATGTGGGGCCAACAAGGGAGAACACACAGGAAGGGCAGCCAAGATCTATGCCGGTGGATACAACTCAGACCGCCCACGTAAATACCCTATGTCGATGGCCACTAAAGCAGACGACCACATAGATCCCTTTCTCTCCAATCACCAGGCGAATATGTGTTGTCAGCTTCTACATATGGCGCCGACATAGGTTTTCTATGTAGGCGGCCAATGTAAGGCTGCCCACAATGGTTTGTGCAATTGCCTTGTGGGCCATGCTCAGCAATGTACCAGTTATGTAGTCTATGTCAGCGGCAGTCAACCAGGCCGACCACACAGACCCCTCGCTCTCTAGGCACCCAATCCTTTCCGACCCTCTGTTGACTTGATCGACGCATTGCTATGTGTAACCCAAGATTGTAGGGCATGCACAACCCATAACAAGTCATTCCATAAGGTTGTCCCACCCTGTGTTGCACTTTCGGCACACGTTTATTTGTAACCCTGACTTTGTATCAGCTTCGTAGTAGGCATGTCGGGGTTACAAAGAAGCTTACGCCGAAAGTGCAAGGCAGGCCAGTACAACCTCATGGATTGACTTGTTATGTGTTGGGCATGCTCTAAAACCTAAGGTTGCACATAGCAATGCCTTAGATCAAGCCGAGTGCGGGCTGAAAAGGGGCGGGCGCCCGGGGAGTATGGGCTCTATGTGGGCGGCCTAGCAATTGCCGCCGACGACATAAGTCGTCTATGTCGGCGGCCAAATAAAGCCCGCCCACACAAGTCTGTGCCAATGACTTGTTGGGTGTACCCAGGAGTGTGACCGTTGTGAGCCCTAGGGGATCTGTGTGGCCGGCCACAAAACAGCCGGCCACACAGGTCAGTGCGAATGACTTGTGGGCCAGTCATAGCAGTGTTGGCGGTTTGGTAAGCAGTGTCGGCTGCCCTATGCCGCCGACACTGGTCGTTGTTTTAAAAGTAGGTGTCCCATGCGCTAAGTTCTCAAACCTAGTGCATGGGCTCACATCTCCCTCCCGCGACCTGCCTCCGCCGCCGCACCTTGACGGCCGCCACCTCACGTCGCCTCCTCTCCCGCAGCTGCGTGTCGCCGCCGCCCCCGCACGCCCACTTGCCCAACCGCCCGTCGCAACCGCCATGTGCCGTCGCCGCACGGCGCGAGGCTCGCGCCACCCGCACGTCGCCTCCCCCGCGCGCCACCGTCCCGTACGCCGCCTACATTTTGGACATTTTGGACAGCCTACGGATGTGTGTTTGAGTACGGTGGTCGTGGCCAAGGGGTGTACGGGTTGGAATTCCGGCAGAATAACCCTATCGTTTTCCTAGTGCATAACATGAGCGGTACGTTGTACCCGTCATTGCACTATGAGGACTGCGGGGTTATGCTGCCAGAATTCCGACCCGTACACATTCATGCCGCGACTACCATACTCAAACACACATTCGTAGGTGGGTAAGCCCTCCAATTTAGTTAGGCTTAAACTGTTTAAAACTAAACTATTATACATGCATGAATGTCATATAATAAACGATGAAAGATCAACAGTGGATGTAAGATGGATGGAAGAAGTCTGCTTGGCACACGGATGAGTGGCTCGACAAAGTTGACGTATTCGTGGAAGATTCTTTCCAAAGATTCTCCAACCCGAATGCAGCGCTCATGCGTTGTCCTTGCACTGTCTGCTCAAATACAAAAAAGAGGTCCAAGTGTGATATTAGCGAGCACCTCTGCAGGCATGGATTTAAACCAAAGTATTTTGAATGGGTGTATCATGGTGAGAGAAAACGTCTGGTGCCGATGTGTAGCCCTGTGGATTTTGGAGAGGGTTACGACGAAGTTGAGGTGGACAGATTGGATGAGCTCACGGACCCCAAGGAAGAGTCCGAGCCACTTGCCCAACAATTCAAGAAGTTTCTTGATTTTTCCAAGAAGCCACTGCATGAAGACCAAATACAACCTCTTCGCCAAATACATCCTCTCCGCCAATTGCTTGAATGACCTTTGCAAACTGCTTGATAGCCTACTTCCAACTGGACACAGAATGACTCCAAATTTGTACAAGTCGAAGAAACTTCTTAGTGCGTTAGGCATGCCGTGCGAGAGGATAGACTATTGCTCAAAATTCTGCATGCTTGACCGAAAGGCCGATTCTGGACTGAGGCCTTGTTCTTTTCAGCGCATCGTGTCATTGCGTATTACTATTGCAAATTTTGTTATTTTTATGTAGCCTATATGTTGTGATAATTCGTAACGATTTTTCAAGGCTTTTAGTAGTCCTTCTAAACATCCTAAAACTATTTTTAATTATTTTTTATAATCTTTAGACCTATTTTCGAAGGCTCTCAAATTTGCTACAGTATTACGCTAACGCAACAATACGCTGAAAAGAACAAGGCCTGACTCATTGTAAGTATTGTGGTGAGAGTCGGTACGTGGAAGTTAAAGGACGAGATGGTGTAATGAAACAGACGACGGTGGCTCAGAAAACCATTCGTTTCTTTCCGATCTCTCAACACCTGCAACGACTGTACATGTCCAAGTCCACGGCTAGGCACATGAGGTGAGACAAAGATGGGAAATGTAGAAAGTAGGGTGTAATGATTCATCCATCAGATGCACAAGCCTGGAGGCATTTTGACTATCTACACCCTAAGTTTGCATCTCAGCCCAGAAATATCTGCATCGGACTCTCCACCGACGGGTTCATGCCATTCAATATGACCTCGCACTAGTACTCGTGTTGTCCGGTATTTGCTATCTCATACAATTTACCGCCTCAACTCTGTTTGAAAGAAGAGTATATGTTCATTTGTGTTATCATACCTGAGCCTAAGTCTCCTGAAATTTTTTTTAATTTGTTCATGCAACCACTGGTAGAAGAGTTCAGCATCCTGTGCAGTAAAGAAGTCTTGACACATGATAGATACAGGAGTCAGAACTTTAGAATGCGAGCTGCATACTTGTGGTCAATACATGATTTTCCGACGTATGACATGTTCTCGGGGTGGAGCACGCATGGACAGTTGTCGAACCCAAAATTCTTGTGTAACACTATTGCATTCATACTTAAAAAAGGTGGTAAGGCTTGTTGGTTCGACTGTCACCGTCTTTTTCTTGAGTTGAACCATCCATTTAGAAAGAAAAGAAATGCATTTTGTAAAGGCAAGACTATGACGAAACAGCGACCAACAGAACGGTTTGATGTGTAGGATATCATCGTTTGGCATGAAGATTTGGCAAAAAAAGGGCTACAATTAGGGGTGGAAACGAGCCGGGCCGGGCCGGGCTCGGGCTCGGCCCGCTCAGGCTCGCATTTGGATGGGCCGGGCCTAGCTCGGCTCGCCCGTCGACCGAGCTGTGAATGCTGGCTCGGCCCGGGCCATTGTTGGCTCGCGAGCCAGCCCATGGGCTCGGATGGCCGGTCGACCAGCAGCCCAGCAGCAGCAGCCCAGCGCCCACACAGCAACAGCAGCCCAGCGCCAGCCGAATAGGGGATCTGGGGCAGCGCCGGGAGGGATGCCAGGGCGGCGGTGCCCGGGTGGCGGGGCTCTGAGCCGCGCCAGCCGCTGTAGCCTGGAGGCCCGGAGCAGTGGGAGCAGGCAGCCGGAGGTGGCACGCAGCCGGAGGTGGAGTCCACGGAGACTGGAGGAGAACGGAGATGGTGATGGAGGGTAGGAGCCAGGAGGGCGCGCTCACCACAAATGGGAATAGGGGCGCCGGGGTCCCGGGGAGGCCGGCTGTTACCACGCCGTCGCCGGTCGCCGGAGATGGCCGCCTCCCGCCAGTCACCGGAGAAGGAGATGGCAGCCACCGCCCGCCGCACGGTCGCCCAAAGGCCAAAGCCCCAAACTTCCCAGCGGCCGCCGCCTCCCTGTTGTGGCTCGGCCTCGAGGCCTCTTCCAGTCCCTGACTCCCTCTCTCACTGTGTTGCTGCCCTAGAGAGTCACGAAATGAGCCAAGGCCAAAGGCCCAATTGAGGAGGCGGAGGCCAGAGGGCAACTGGGCCATGGCCAGGCCAGTTCAGTAGACCGGTGACGGGCTCAATCGGCTCGACGGGCCGCTCGCCATGCGGCCCGAGCCGGCCCGTTGGCCGAACGAGCTGCCTAACCAGGCTTGGCTCGGGCCAAAATACAGGCACGGGCTGGGTCGAGCCGAGCTGAGCCTGTGCGAGCCCGAGCTGAGCTGCAAGCCACGGGCTTTTTTTCCAGCCCTAGCTACAATGATGAGTATGGTGAGTGTTGGCGCCCAATAAAGTCCAAACTCATACACCAACATACGCCG
>SPJY01032305.1:0-14363 GCA_005191435.1 Raddia distichophylla | reverse complement strand
GCCGTAATTCTATCCCCGACACCGCGCCAGATTGAGGGTCGTTGTTGTCACCATCTCCTCTATGCCGGAGTGAGGGCTGCCGTCAGATTGAAGAGAAGATGAGAGTGGAGAAAGAGGGAGAGAGATTCAGAGAAAGGGTGAGGTGGAGGGAGGGTATCGCCCACGTGGTTGCCACATAGCTTCAACTTAGTCTCTGAACTTTTGTGTTTGTGCTAATTGGTCCCTAGGGTACAAAATAGCTTTAAGCTAGTCCCCGAACAATCAAAATCAAGCTATTTGGTCATTTGATCAGTCAATAGCGGTTTTAAAGGTGGTTTTGATGACGTGATGGTCCATGTGACAATTTTTCAAGGCAGCTTCAAGGCTAAACATTATCAGTTTACTGAAGAATGAGATGCATCAGCTTCTTGCTAGCTCAGGCTCACATCCTCCTCCTCTGCCTTGTTTAAGTTCTTTTTTCCACTTTCTTCATACTTGAGAAAAAAATTCAAGATCATGATCACAGCCAATTCATGCACATGTGGGACTGTGTTTGGTTGGTTGAATAAGGTTGTACGGAATGGTACGATATATAATTCACGCGTTTGGTTGGTGAGATGGATTGGTACAGTTCCTCATCGATGCGTTTGGTTGATGGGGTGAGACTGTATGGAGAAAATATTCTTTGTTTATGTCGTACTGAATGGGTTCATCGTTTTGGTCGATAGATCCTATATAATTTTTGTTCCATCCTGTATCATTCTATCTTTTTTTCCTTTTTCATCCAACTTGATACAACCAATCAAACAAACCCTACAATGCGTAAGTAAAGCAATAAGTGTCCAGACTTAGCTAAAAAAAGAAGTAGTATCCAGATTAAGCTCTTCCGTTTTACTTCAGCAGAAATAAACAACAAAGAAGAGCAAGCCATCTTGCCCAAGTACTTGCATGCTTTTGCGCTTTTGTTCTGCTAGATTCGGCCCATGGACTTCCAGAAAAGGGTCCATTACCATTCACCAAATGCTGGCTTGGGCTTTTTCCTGTGGACTGTGCCGATTCCCATATAAATCAAAGCGCTTCTAAACAAAAAAGAACTACGCGGACATCCAGTTAATTTCCTAGCTTAGGCTGTCTCCAACAGCATACCCTAAAGCATCCTCTATCCTAAAATAGGAGATGGATTCTCCCCCTATGTGCTTCAACAGATCTCCCTATACCATTCCTTAAAATAGGGGATTGCTCCCCAATCCCTTATATATAAGGGTTCTCTCTCCTCCCCCTATACAATTCTCTATATAGGAGACACTGTTGGAGATGAGAAAAATATAGGGAGTGGATTTTGTTTAAGAAAATCTGTATATGAGGCTATAAGGGATCAAATTTAGGGGTTCCTGTTGGAGATAGCCTAATGCAAAAAAAAAACTTTTGGTTCAAAGCCGGCAGATACACCACACTTCATTGAATCTTGCTATTTTTTTGAGAATTTAAAATATGACAAATATAACGGTTATAATAACTTTAGTATATCAACCAAGCGGGGAGGTGACTGACCTTCGGTAGGATTAATCTCAAACTAACCACGTTTATACGATCACTTAATATGGATTTATTCATAATTAATTTTATCTATAATTGTTTTTGGAATTCTGATAGGGGACGCCTCTTAACCTGGTTTGTGACCCTCTGGACACGTCACTATATATATGATGGGAGGACGCACGGCAGATTAACTGATCAGTTGGTCACCGCCGCTATCATCGTAGTTGTTCTAGGATGCTAAGGGAGGAGCACGGGCTGCCATCATACGTCTCCCTGCGTCGACTATGTTGTAGACATCGACTACATCGTGTAGGCTAAGTAGTCTAACCGCTTGCTACTGCAAATGGTTTCTACCATGAACGGTGATTACCTAAGCTATTTTTTACATTACGGTTTTGTGTTCCTGTATGTAGACTAAGCTAGTTGAGTTACATAGTTGACGCAGGCAGTATGTTACCTAAAAACACAGACATATATCCGAACTCCGAAGCATTGGTTGGTTCGCTGCTACAAGAGCGGTGTTTCGTTCCGGCTCATCCTATCAGGCATGCATGCGTACGTGCAGCTAGCGCCCACGCAGATATCCCTAGAAACTTCGGCTCCAATAATACAGGATCGGAAATGCTGCCCATCACAAACAGGCTGGACGCTGGAGTGAAGACCGTCTCTGCGATCTGGGTGGTGTCGAAATGAAATCATATCCTCCTCCTCCCTCCCTCTCTCTCGATCTCTCTCTCTCCCCCCCCCCTTGAGAAACCGTGATGCCGTTTTGGCATAAATTCATTGATCGTGGGGAAGATCTTCTATTACAGATTGACGTCAGGTGAATCATCTCGCTATCTGGATTGAAAACGGCCTCACAGGAAAATTACATCCTCATCAACGACTCTGAGCTGCATGCCAATATTGCCATCCACCTGGAGTCATAGCAGCAGAAGGAACGGGGTATTTGACGTGGAGGCCACTACTACTGCGACAACTCAGCTGGTGAAAATTGCATTTTTCAGAAAGATTGCAGGGTAAAGGCACAAGACCGTTTCCCAGGTTAAGAACTAGAGTCTAAGAGGTGAGAGACTGAAAGTGTAAGAGCATTTTGAAAAGGAAAATGCTTCCGTCCGGGCGTTCGACCGTCGAACGCCCGCACGGCCCAACGTCTCGGCTCAGCAGCGCAGTGCATTGCCGTTCAACACAACGACTAGCAAAAAATCATGCGTTTCATTTTTGTCTATTTAAATTTCTTATTTTTGTCTCTATTTCATCTGAAGTTCAAAATGTATGGAACAAATTTCATAATTCATCTAAAATCCTAATTAACTCATTTTAAATATTTTTTTTAATTATTTTTCATTAGCCAAATTGTTTCAACAGTCTATACAAATTGTTTCCAATAGGCTAAACTAATTGTTTCAGCAGGCTAGACATATTGTTCCAATATAAAAAAACTAGCTGTTACACTTTGGATAGACATATCGTTCTAGCATGCTAAACTAATTGTTTCAACATGTCAAAAATATTGTTCCAATAGGTGTACAAATTGTTTCAACAGACTAGATAGATTGTTCCAACAGGCTAAACTAATTGTTTCAATATGCCAGACATATTGTTCCAATAGGCTGCACATTCATCAAGCTAGACAAATTGTTTCAATAGGCTAAACTAGTTGTTTCAGCAGGCTATATATATTGTTTCAATAAGCTAAACCAATTGTTTTAGCATGCTATATATATTGTTCCAATAGGCTTAACCAACTGTTTCACTTTGTTATATGTCCACTAGGCAACAATAATTGTTTCAGCAGGCTAGCCATATTGTTTCAACAGGCTAAACTAATTGTTTCATTAGGATAACAAATTGTTTCAGTAACTCTTTTATAGAAACTTTGGTCTTGTTTTGTTCGTAAAAATGCGAGGAACGCAGCGGTGCAAACGGTTCGTACATTGGAGCAACCAGTCAAAATCTATGGCCGTTGAAAGAGAAAACTAAAAAGAATCTTTTCGTTGATGTCATCGCTGACATCACTGCATACATGCAAACAGGGGGAGCACGCTGCGCTGCGTGATGCGGTGGGTTGGACCGGGGCAGCGTCCGTCCCCAAGTCCACGTCTTTTCATAAAGATATCATAGAAAGGCCATTTCCTAGGATATGATCTAGGAGTCTGTTTGGATGCCGACATTTACCCCACAGCCAGTGTAAAACATACCCTTGGAAATTTATACGATGGAACTGCAATGAAACTTGGATAGGCCTGTAACAAGAAATTCTTACACTAGAAAAAGATTCGTTCAGGAAAAAACGTTTTCGCAATAAATTGATATGTTCCAATATAAAAAAACTAGCTGTTACACTTTGGATAGACATATCGTTCTAGCATGCTAAACTAATTGTTTCAACATGTCAAAAATATTGTTCCAATAGGTGTACAAATTGTTTCAACAGACTAGATAGATTGTTCCAACAGGCTAAACTAATTGTTTCAATATGCCAGACATATTGTTCCAATAGGCTGCACATTCATCAAGCTAGACAAATTGTTTCAATAGGCTAAACTAGTTGTTTCAGCAGGCTATATATATTGTTTCAATAAGCTAAACCAATTGTTTTAGCATGCTATATATATTGTTCCAATAGGCTTAACCAACTGTTTCACTTTGTTATATGTCCACTAGGCAACAATAATTGTTTCAGCAGGCTAGCCATATTGTTTCAACAGGCTAAACTAATTGTTTCATTAGGATAACAAATTGTTTCAGTAACTCTTTTATAGAAACTTTGGTCTTGTTTTGTTCGTAAAAATGCGAGGAACGCAGCGGTGCAAACGGTTCGTACATTGGAGCAACCAGTCAAAATCTATGGCCGTTGAAAGAGAAAACTAAAAAGAATCTTTTCGTTGATGTCATCGCTGACATCACTGCATACATGCAAACAGGGGGAGCACGCTGCGCTGCGTGATGCGGTGGGTTGGACCGGGGCAGCGTCCGTCCCCAAGTCCACGTCTTTTCATAAAGATATCATAGAAAGGCCATTTCCTAGGATATGATCTAGGAGTCTGTTTGGATGCCGACATTTACCCCACAGCCAGTGTAAAACATACCCTTGGAAATTTATACGATGGAACTGGGAAATTTATACAATGGAACCGCAATGAAACTTGGATAGGCCTGCAACAAGAAATTCTTACACTAGAAAAAGATCCGTTCAAGAAAAAACGTTTTCGGAATTAATTGATATTTTGGATCCCAACATGGTTCCTAAAATACAACTTTTACCACTTATTTTTTTCTCAAAAAAACTTTTACCACTTATTACTATTACAATTTCAGGCTTTATACGTTTCTTGTCAGGTACTCCCCTAAATCACTCAAGTGTTGAACTCACAAACACACACCGGACACAGTTGATTTTGGTGTTGCGTGAAGCGGCAGCGTTTTCTATTCTCTTCCTCTTCTATTTATTCAACGGAAATTACAACGGTGAGCAGGAGCGCTTCTCACGCAGCCACGATGCCATGTCCATCCCCACGGCTGATCCGTGAGTCCTTCTCTCTTAGCCCAAGACTCAGACTCCACTCGACCACCTACAACATCACAACAGATCGTGAGCCAACTAGGACCTGAAGAATAGGACAACAACAAACAAACTCCTAACAACCTGAAACTGAAAGACTCTGACTGACACCGACGAAACTGAAACTAAAACAAAAAACTAGACTTGGACTTGACTCAAGGTTTAACAGATAACAATTCTCCCCCTTAACCTTGAGTCTATTCTACCAGAACCATTCCAATTTGGTCTCGCAGTTCCTGAAACCTCACCCTTGGTAGCGCCTTGGTCAGGATATCTGCAAATTGTTCTTTAGTCTTGACATACTCAGGCTTGGCTTCTCCATTTTCCACACATTCTCTGATGTAATGGTACTTCTGCTGAATGTGCTTGCTCCTATCATGAAAGACAGGATTCCTCATAAGAGCAAGTGCAGATTTGTTGTCCACCCTGAGTTCAAATGGACCAGTTTCATTCTTCCTTAAATCACCCAACAACCTGGCCAGCCATACTCCCTGACATGCTGCTGTTGTTGCAGCAATGTACTCAGCTTCACAAGAGGATAATACCACTACCCTTTGCTTCTGTGACTACCAACTCACTAGGTTCTCTCCAAGGAAGAAAAACACTCCTGTAGTGCTCTTTCTGGTGTCCACATCTCCAGCTAAGTCACTGTCACTGTATCCTTTCAGTGTTCCTCCTCTCTCCTTAGCATAGCAGCAGCCTAGATTCAGTGTACCAGCAACATACCTTATGATTCTTTTGACTGCTGCAAAATGGTCTTCTCTTGGATCCTCCATGAATCTGCTAACGTAGCCTACTGAGAAACTCAAATCTGGCCTTGTGTTCACCAAGTACCTGAGACTACCCACAAGGCTTCTGTACTAACACTTGGCACCCGCCTTCGTCCAGCTGCCCGACGCTGATGATATTGGTGGTGAGGCGAGGGATGAAGTAGACGTTGGAGAGGGTGCGGTGCTCGCCATTCTTACATGCGAACAGCACGGTGCCACACCCCTCAATCCTCACGACTAACCCGTCGCCGAATCTCACATTTCCGGTGGTGCCGGCGTCGAGCTCGGAGAAGGCAGCCCGGCACCCTGTCATGTGATTCGTGGCGCCGGTGTCCAGCACCCAGCGCCTTGAGTTCTTCTCGTCCGTGCCGCCGGATGTCGCATACGCCTCCGCCTCCACCAGATGGTGCGAGCGGCAGAGGTGGAGCTTGAACGACTGGCGAAACAGGGGAGGTCGCTGCCGCCGCCGAAGCAGGGGAGCTTGACCTCGCGGCGATGGTGGTGATGACGCCTTCATCTTCTAGGAGCAGCAGCGTGGCTTCATCTTCCTGGGCAACGTGCGCCTGCTCCTCACGTTTAGGGGCACGGCAATCCCTTGCCCAATGCCCCATTTTCCCAAAGTTGCGGCATTTGTCACCACTGCGATCCCCTCTGCCGCCGCCACCGCGACCGCGTCCTCTGCCACCGCGACCGCGTCCTCTGCGCCCACGATTTCCAGAGCTGCTCGGGCCGCGATTCACCTCTGCTTCCTTCTTCTTGCTCCTCTCTGCCCACTCCTTCTCCGTGAGATACAATTTACCTCCGGCGCCCACAGGAGGCCCCGAATTTTCATTGTCCTCCACGGTTCTCAATCTCCCGGTGACATCCTCCATTGTCAAAGTGGACAAATCGAGTAAAGCTTCTAAGGAGGTGACGAATTGGCGGAACCTGGGGTGTGTCGCTCAAAGATACTTCTCCACCACCTTGTGCTCGGGCTCAGGGTCGCCGTACGTGGCCAATTGCATGACCAGGCCGGAGAGCCGCATGGCGAAATCCTCCACCGTCTCGCCCTCGCGGAATGCGAGAACCTTGTACTCCCGCCGCAACCTCTGCGACGTGAACTTGCGGATGCGGTCATCGCCAAGCCGCATCGTCTTGATGCAGTCCCACGCATCCTTCGCCGTGGCCTTTGTCGCTAGTGTCGAAATCATCTCCGGCGGCACCGCACTGCAGATGGCCTCCAGCGCCATCCGATCCTCTTGCAGGTTGACGCCGCCGGGATCGATCGCACCCCACAGAGCGCGCGCTTGCAGCTTGATCTTCATCAACAGCCTCCAGTCGTTGTAGTTCGCCTTAGTGAGCATCGGGTAGCTCGCCGGACCACCCACCTCCTTGATCGTGCGGTGAATCACCAGCCCACGGTCGTTCCCGCCACTGCCCGAGGCATGGCTGCCAGAACTTGGAGCAGGGGTACGCACCTGGCCACCAGAACTTGGAGCAGAGGTGCGCACCGGCGACGTTGATCGCCCTCGAGGCATCAGGACACCTTCTAGCACTCGATCTCGCGTCCAACACTGGTACCGTGCTCTGATACCAATTGTTAGGAACGCCCCTAAATCACTCAAGTGTTGAACTCACGAACACACACTGGACACAGTTGAATTTTGGTGCTGCGTGAAGCGGCAGCGTTTTCTGTTCTCTTTCTCTTCTATTTATTCAACGGAAATTACAACGGTGCGCAGGAGCGCTTCTCACGCAGCCATGATGCCATGTCCATCCCCACGGCTGCTACGTGAGTCCTTCTCTCTTTGCACAAGACTCGGACTCCACTCGACCACCTACGGCATCACAACAGAACGTGAGCCAACTAGGACCTGAAGAATAGGACAACAACAAACGAATTCCTAACAACCTGAAACTGAAAAAACTCTGACTGACACTGACGAAACTGAACCTAAAACAACAAATTGGACTTGGACCTGACTCAAGTTGGAAGAGGGAGGATATATCCCCCTTAAGCTTGAGTCTATTCTACCAGAACCATTCCAATTTGGTCTCGCAGTTCCTGAAACCTCACCCTTGGTAGCGCCTTGGTCAGGATATCTGCAAATTGTTCTTCAGTCTTGACATACTCAGGCTTGGCTTCTCCATTTTCCACACATTCTCTGATGTAATGGTACTTCTGCTGAATGTGCTTGCTCCTATCATGAAAGACAGGATTCCTCATAAGAGCAAGTGCAGATTTGTTATCCACCCTGAGTTCAAATGGACCAGCTTCATTCTTCCTTAAATCACCCAACAACCTGGCCAGCCATACTCCCTGACATGCTGCTGTTGTTGCAGCAATGTACTCAGCTTCACATGAGGATAATGCCACTACCCTTTGCTTCTGTGACTGCCAACTCACTAGGTTCTCTCCAAGGAAGAAAAACACTCCTGTAGTGCTCTTTCTGGTGTCCACATCTCCAGCTAAGTCACTGTCACTGTATCCTTTCAGTGTTCCTCCTCTCTCCTTAGCATAGCAGCAGCCTAGATTCAGTGTACCCGAAACATACCTTATGATTCTTTTGACTGCTGCAAAATGGTCTTCTCTTGGATCCTCCATGAATCTGCTAACGTAGCCTACTGAGAAACTCAAATCTGGCCTTGTGTTCACCAGGTACCTGAGACTACCCACAAGGCTTCTGTACTCAGTGACGTCCACCTTTGGTTCAGTACTGTGTCTGCTGAGTCTGATCCTGGGTTCCATGGGTGTTACACAGGGATTGCAGTCTTCTAGCCCTGCCTTTTGCACAATTTTCTGATCATAAGCTCCTTGGCTGAGTGTGATCACTCCATCAGCCTGCTTCACTTCAATTCCCAGATAGAAACTCAAATGCCCTAGATCACTCATCTTAAATTCAGCCTTCATCTGTGACTTAAATCTGCCAATCACACTGTCATTTCCCCCCACTATGACAAGATCATCAACATATACACCCACCAAAAGCCTTGTAGTATTTTCTCCCCTTGCATACAATGCTGGTTCAAAAGGACACTACTCAAATCCAAGATTCTTCAGTGTCCGGTCAAGTTTGGCATTCCAGGCTCTTGGAGCTTGCCTCAGTCCATGCAAGGCCTTTCTCAACCTGTATACCTTCTGCTCCTGATCAGCAATTTCAAAGCCTGGTGGCTGAATCACATATACTTCCTCTGTCAGGTTACCATTTAAGAATGCTGACTTGACATCCATGTGGTGCACTTTCCAACTTTCTTGTGCAGCAAGTGCCAATAGTAATCTGACAGAATCAAGACGAGCTACAGGAGCAAATACCTCATCATAGTCAATACCTGCTCTCTGTACATAACCCTTTGCCACCAGCCTTGCTTTGTGCTTCAGAATCTTCCCATTTGCATCCTTCTTCAGCTTAAACACCTACTTGAGACCAATTGGATGTTTATCAGCTGGGAGATCAACCAACTTCCAAGTGTCATTCTCCTCAATTGAAGTGATTTCCTCCAGCATTGCCTGCCTCCAGGCTTGATCATGCTCTGCTTGTTCAAAAGTTGTTGGCTCTTCTCCACTCACCATTAGCAATTCTTCAGTGACTGCTTGGCATTGCCTTTTAGCTTGAACAGGCGCTGCACATGGCCCTAAGACATTGCTCATCCTTCTGTATCTTAGTGGCTCACCTCCATAATGTGCATCCAGATTTCTCCCATCTGTGGGTGGTGGTGACACATACTCCAACTGAGTTTCATTTGGCTGAGCTAAACTCTCACCACCAACATCTGGACTACAATGAACTTGAGTTGCTGCTGTCGGCAGAGGAGTTGAACTGGCAGAGGCTGGTGATCCAGAACCTTGAGGTGTGCTTTCTTCAGTTTTGGTGACTAGTCCAGGGTGACTAACAGCTGTGTATTCAACCACAAACTCGCTGTCCCCTTCTTCTTCTTGATCACCACTCCAATCCCAACTTGCCGCCTCATCAAACACAATATCTCTGGAGACATACACCCTCTTGACTACTGGATCATAGACATGATATGCCTTAGACCCAGGTTCATACCCCACAAAGATCATGGGCTTGCTTCTGTCATCCAGCTTTTTGGCATTTGGAGCAGTAATCTTGACATGTGCAACACATCCAAATGTACGCATGTAATGTACAACAGGTGTTCTTCCATTCCATACCTCATACGGTGTCTTGCCATCATTGCTTTTTGTTGATGTTCTATTAAGGATATACACTGCTGTGTTCACTGCCTCCCCCCAAAACTTGCCAGGAAGACCCTTTGCCTTGAGCATGCTTCTTGCCATACCCACCACCGATTGATTTCGCCGCTCAACAACCCCATTTTGCTGAGGCGAATAGGGCGCTGTGAGTTCTCTGCTCACTCCAAGCTCAGCACAATACTCACTAAAACTCCCCATGGTGAATTCTCCACCTCTGTCCGTGCGCAAGGTGCACAGCTTCTTCCCACTTCTCCTCTCAGCTGCCGCCTGTATGCGCTTGATCGCAGCAGGTGCACAATCCTTCTTAGGCAGCAATACTATCCACATGTATCTACTATGATCATCCACAAGGAGAAGGAAGAATCTGTTACCACTTGGAGTCGCCGGTGAAATCGGGCCACAGAGATCACCATGCACCAGCTGAAGCTTCTCCTCTGCTGGCCACTGAGCACGCACCGGGAACGGTACATGTCTTTGCTTCCCCGCAAGGCATGCCTCACAGACTTGATCAATCTGATTGAGAGTGGGCATCCCGCGCACGAGACCTTCACGTCCCATCTTCCTCAGTGCTGCGAAGTTGGTGTGGCTGAAGCGAGCATGCCAGCGCCAGGCATCCTCAGTTGCCCGCGCCGCCAGACACACGGGCCTAGCGATGTCAAGGTCGATTACGTAGAGGCGACTTGGACTGCGTACAACCTTGGCGAGGAGTCGACGCTGCTCATCTCGAATTCGCAGCACGCCGTCTTGAATCAACACTTGGCACCCCCCTTCGTCCAGCTGCCCGACGCTGATGATATTGGTGGTGAGGCGAGGGATGAAGTAGACGTTGGAGAGGGTGCGGTGCTCGCCATTCTTACATGCGAACAGCACGGTGCCACACCCCTCAATCCTCACGACTAACCCGTCGCCGAATCTCACATTTCCGGTGGTGCCGGCGTCGAGCTCGGAGAAGGCAGCCCGGCACCCTGTCATGTGATTCGTGGCGCCGGTGTCCAGCACCCAGCGCCTTGAGTTCTTCTCGTCCGTGCCGCCGGATGTCGCATACGCCTCCGCCTCCACCAGATGGTGCGAGCGGCAGAGGTGGAGCTTGAACGACTGGCGAAACAGGGGAGGTCGCCGCCGCCGCCAAAGCAGGGGAGCTCGACCTCGCGGCGATGGTGGTGATGACGCCTTCATCTTCTAGGAGCAGCAGCGTGGCTTCGTCTTCCTGGGCAACGTGCGCCTGCTCCTCACGTTTAGGGGCACGACAATCCCTTGCCCAATGCCCCATTTTCCCACAATTAGGGATGAAGTAGACGTTGGAGAGGGTGCGGTGCTCGCCATTCTTACACGCGAACAACACGGTGCCACACCCCTCAATCCTCACGACTGACCCGTCGCCGAATCTCACATTTCAGGTGGTGTCGGCGTTGAGCTCGGAGAAGGCGGCCCGGCACCCCGTCATGTGATTCGTGGCGCCGGTGTCCAGCACCCAGCGCCTTGAGTTCTTCTCGTCCGGGCCGCCGAATGTCACATACGCCTCCGCCTCCACCAGCTCAAGCAAACCAGCAGATGGTGCGAGCGGCAGAGGTGGAGCTTGAACGACTGGCGAAACAGGGGAGGTCGCTGCCGCCGCCGAAGCAGGGGAGCTTGACCTCGCGGCGATGGTGGTGATGACGCCTTCATCTTCTAGGAGCAGCAGCGTGGCTTCATCTTCCTGGGCAACGTGCGCCTGCTCCTCACGTTTAGGGGCACGGCAATCCCTTGCCCAATGCCCCATTTTCCCAAAGTTGCGGCATTTGTCACCACTGCGATCCCCTCTGCCGCCGCCACCGCGACCGCGTCCTCTGCCACCGCGACCGCGTCCTCTGCGCCCACGATTTCCAGAGCTGCTCGGGCCGCGATTCACCTCTGCTTCCTTCTTCTTGCTCCTCTCTGCCCACTCCTTCTCCGTGAGATACAATTTACCTCCGGCGCCCACAGGAGGCCCCGAATTTTCATTGTCCTCCACGGTTCTCAATCTCCCGGTGACATCCTCCATTGTCAAAGTGGACAAATCGAGTAAAGCTTCTAAGGAGGTGACGAATTGGCGGAACCTGGGGTGTGTCGCTCAAAGATACTTCTCCACCACCTTGTGCTCGGGCTCAGGGTCGCCGTACGTGGCCAATTGCATGACCAGGCCGGAGAGCCGCATGGCGAAATCCTCCACCGTCTCGCCCTCGCGGAATGCGAGAACCTTGTACTCCCGCCGCAACCTCTGCGACGTGAACTTGCGGATGCGGTCATCGCCAAGCCGCATCGTCTTGATGCAGTCCCACGCATCCTTCGCCGTGGCCTTTGTCGCTAGTGTCGAAATCATCTCCGGCGGCACCGCACTGCAGATGGCCTCCAGCGCCATCCGATCCTCTTGCAGGTTGACGCCGCCGGGATCGATCGCACCCCACAGAGCGCGCGCTTGCAGCTTGATCTTCATCAACAGCCTCCAGTCGTTGTAGTTCGCCTTAGTGAGCATCGGGTAGCTCGCCGGACCACCCACCTCCTTGACCGTGCGGTGAATCACCAACCCACGGTCGTTCCCGCCACTGCCCGAGGCATGGCTGCCAGAACTTGGAGCAGGGGTACGCACCTGGCCACCAAAACTTGGAGCAGTGGTGCGCACCGGCGACGTTGATCGCCCTCGAGGCATCAGGACACCTTCGAGCACTCGATCTCGCGCGTCCAACACTGGTACCGGGCTCTGATACCAATTGTTAGGAACGCCCCTAAATCACTCAAGTGTTGAACTCACGAACACACACTGGACACAGTTGAATTTTGGTGCTGCGTGAAGCGGCAGCGTTTTCTGTTCTCTTTCTCTTCTATTTATTCAACGGAAATTACAACGGTGCGCAGGAGCGCTTCTCACGCAGCCATGATGCCATGTCCATCCCCACGGCTGCTACGTGAGTCCTTCTCTCTTTGCACAAGACTCGGACTCCACTCGACCACCTACGGCATCACAACAGAACGTGAGCCAACTAGGACCTGAAGAATAGGACAACAACAAACGAACTCCTAACAACCTGAAACTGAAAAAACTCTGACTGACACTGACGAAACTGAACCTAAAACAACAAACTGGACTTGGACCTGACTCAAGGTTTAACAGATAACATTGCATGCAAAACAATCCGAAGACTGTAGACGTACTAAGCCATGCATGAAGACCATTTATGTGTGCAGATATGAACATCAAGAGGAGGAGGCACTACCCTCCTGGTATAAAACAAATCGTATATGCCATGTGTTTACAGAGATCGGCTCTTGACATGATAAAGGAGGGAGTGACGAAGTCTGTTGCCAATGACATGGGGGTGCCATTGAGAGGTGTTCAGCGAGTCTTTGCCATCGTCGTCGCCTACCGCCTTGCCTGCGACCATGCCTCCTCCACCACGGCGCTAGCTGCACATAGAAGAAGAAGGAGAAGAAATCGTCGATGCAAGGGATGTGAGCTAACGCCTTTAAACCAAGGAAGAGGGTGAGCGGTGCAATCTATTCTTCCATGTGCACGTGCGCGTGAATGGGGGAGACGAGAAGGTTGTGCCGTTGCATGTGAACGGCCGGGCACCGTCTATTCCAGGACACTGGGAAAAATCAGTTGTGCCTTCTATTCCAAGATGGATGTAGGCATGTTATCCTAACGGTGGGAGGCCTGAAACAGAGTAGAAAAAAATGTTGCGTAGTTTCATTTGAGGCCACTGCGGACTTCCCGACCAACGAATGCCCTAGTACCATGTGAAAGGGGGCTGTTGATCCCTATTTAATAAGTAAGCTCGACACCTCTCGAACTCCTGTATCCAACCACCGACGGCTGGTGCCGTCCATGGGGGCTCGACTACTAGTGAGCCATTCAAAGTTGTGCACATGCCTTTCCCCTGAAGGGGTAAGCTCTAGCGCGGCCATGGCTTTGGAACATGGTGACAAAATGGAAAGGTGTGGAGCCTGAGCTACGCGCAGCGCTGATCTATTTATGCTCAAGGGAGCTGAACCATTTGTAGCACCCGCTCGGTGACTCCCCGCCCAAGGAGTCGAGCGGCACCCGCCCTCCTTTCGTGTGCGGTTCTTCTCGTGTCAACGCACTTGCTTTGCACAAGTCTAGCTTTTTTCCCCGGGCAAAAGATTGCTCAGGTTAGTGATGTGTTCCAGGGGCTGTTTTCCAGTTCGCCCGCTTTGCCCCGGGCACAATCTTCTTCCCTTGAGCACGTTCTATGCTGAAGTGCTCTGTTTTCTGGTTTGCCCTGAGCATGTACTTTGCTCGAGGCACAATCCCTTTCTCTGAAGTTTCTTTAGACATATG
>SPJY01032304.1:0-10913 GCA_005191435.1 Raddia distichophylla | reverse complement strand
TTTATTTATCGCTTCCGCTTTCTTGACTTGCAACTAAGATTGGGTCACTCTTAACATGATGCTTAATTGAGAATAATCAAAACGAAAATTAAAATTGCCTATTCACCCCCCCTCTAGGCCTTAGGCCTATTCACCCCACCTCTAGGCCTTAGGATCCTCTTTCAAAAGGAAGTCGACAGCCAACTACTGGTGAAAGAACCCAACTGCTGCGAAGGGTACTGGACATGGTCGGTCGAACTTCTTAGCATGGTTTTGAAAACAAGCTGCTATTGATGCTTGTTTACATAACGATCTTTATCAAATGTCGCGTGGATGAATGAGATCTGTGAAAGTTCATAACCATTACGATATAAACAGTTTTTGATTTCTTCCTCCACACATCAGCGGTCAAAGCCTGATTTGCGATAGGTAAATGGCTGTGTCATATGTCAGGGGGAGGATGGGGTTGACTATTACGATATAATCGAAGAGATAATCGAACTTGTATTTGAAGGAAGCAATGAGCTCTCAGTAGTTCTATTTCGTTGCTTGTGGTTTGATCCATATGATGGCGTTCGACATAAACATTATATTGGCTTAGTTGAGGTGTATTATATCCCCTATCCATGCAAGAAACATATAAAAGGCAGTGTTAAGGAAGATTTGAAGTCGTGGTGGGTTGTGTTTAAGGTTCGTCGGCCAGGCAGATTGTTAGACCCAACAACCGATGATTACGAGGGTCCAACACAGGATCACCGACTGAACGCCACAATGACAGTCGATATTGGGCCGGCACTTGACGAACTACGAGCAATTGAAGACCCGGGACGTGGGATCGTTAAACGAGAAGAACCCGATGACGTGGGATAATTAAATGAAGATAATATGGATGTCAATGATAATTACTGCTAGATATTATAAATATCCGAGGTTACATGTGCGTACTAAAATTATCTCACTTTTAATTATTTCTTGAGATTTACATTATTTATGTGACTAACTATTTTTAAATTTTCATAGGCAGGATATACCGCCGCGCATGTTTGTCAACCCCGCGGCATGCACGGGAGGAGGAGGAGGAGGAGGAGGAAGAGGCCTCTGAGGCCGGGCAGGAGCTAGGTCTGACGCAAGAGAGTGGAGCTAGTGTGTCCGAGGCAGAGGATAGCCAGGGAGGGTCTCCCTCTCAGGCAAGAAGAAGGAAAAGGGACCCAAATAAGGTGAGGGCCACACCACCTCAGTAGTCTGGGCGATTGGCAATCTAGATTGACAGTGACATGTACACACTTTGTAGCCTATAACTTTTTTGACATTGTCGACTTTAATTATACAAAACTGTTACACCTTTCTTTTAAATGTGCAGCAACATGTCCACGGTAAATGTTAGCGAGAGGCACCAGCCTAGGACAGCGCTTGGCACCCTGGCGAGGCAGTACTACCCTGGGTTGATAACCCAGGATGGGACGGCAAGGCCATTGTATAGCTGGGATGACTACAGGATAGCACTGCCGTGGATCAGGTCATCCGTGAGTTTTGGATAAGTTACACAATAAGTTAAACATCTATTTATTCTTATTTCTAACCACATCTGTTGTTATACCCTACTTCAGCTCAGGTTCACTCCGCAAGAGGTCTTCAGCAGTCTGATTCTGCTCCTCTCATCAACATGAGGGAATTTGGCTGTATACACCCAATTCGCTACGCTTTCTTCCAGTGACACCCGAGCAACAAATTGATTCGGTAGATGACACCCTTATGTTTTTCATTGCTATTTTCTTTATTCCTCCCATTTAAACACAGTGAAGTACCTATTTTGCCCTCGGGCCACCTAAACTGTAACATTCTCATTTTTTGAAAATTAAGAATCATGGCTATGCATCCTCATCCAAATTATTTTATGAATTAAAAATACCTTTAATTAAAAAAATGAGTATGTTACTTATTTATATATATATATATTTTCTAGTTAACTAGAAAATGACTAAGTTCCTTCTTAAAAATAATTTATTAATTGGAAAATTTGGTAAAAACAGAAATTGTGCTACTTATTAAATATAATTAATTATTAAATTATTTTAAGTGGGTGAAAAATCCTAATTATATTTTTAAATAATATTTTAAGCCTGTTTTGCCCCTTTTCTTATGGAAATAATTAGGAGAACTCCTCAAATCCGAGTGGGACCCACTTGTCATCCACTCTCTCACCTCTTTCGCTCTCCTCTCACCATCCCGAGGGCAAAATAGGTACTTCACTGTGTTTAAATGCGAGGAATAAAGAAAAAAGCAATTAAAAACATAAGGGTGTCATCTACCGAATCAATTCGTTGCTCGGGTGTCACTGGACGAAAACGCAGCGAATTGGGTGTCATATTTACCAAGTCCCGCGAATTGGGTGTCATACAGCTAAATTCCCCCATCAACATGACATGATGTCCAATGCACGTGCCACAGCCGTTTAGGAGTACCACAGGTTAGTAGCCTTTACTCACAACACATTTAAGTTTTATGTGTTCATTACTAATTTCCACATTTCTGTGTTTTTGTAGGAGACAGGAGCAGCAAAATCTCACGCTCCAGGCGGCTCGTCAGTTGTATTTGACAGCTGGTCAATACAACCAGGTCCATCCGGAGTGGTCTTAGGAGGACGCCTGGGAGGCTATAGGGAGGAAGTGGGACAGCCCCGAGTGGAAGGAGAAGTCAGAGAAGGCAAAGAAGAATAGGGACGTTAAGGACTACAAATCTAACATCGAGAGGTGGTCGATCACCCAGTTGGGGAGGAAACTGATAATATCACTTTTTTTACTCGTCATCGCTTTAGATTGTCGTACTAACACATGTTTGATCATATTACAATTTAGTTGGCAAAGACGGGGGTTAGACCGAGTTCGATGGATTGTGGAAGCAGGCCCACATGAAAAAGGCACCGTCTTGTGGACAACCGACATTGGATCCCCATGCATATCTCCGTTTGGTAAGTGTCGACTACATTGTTCACTACAACTACCTTATATTCATTTATTTGTATAATTTTGACTATCACAACGGCATGTAGGAGCATTATAAAGACACTTACAGAGAGGAGCACGGGGAGGAAAGCAATCTAGAGGAGGCTCCCCTCGATCCTCACGTGATTGATATGCACATGGGGGGCAAGGCTCACGGGCGGCTAGCGATCGGTGGCGAGCACCTATGGTGAGATCTCTTTCGTCCACTTGTATATTATGATTGCAACATAAAAACTGACTGCTATATTATACATGCTGTAGGTCTTCAGAGTACATGCCCGAGGTTCGGACTAGCCAAAGCGGAGGTGAAACATGTCGCCAGTTTGAGGACCGCCTGCAGAGGGAGCGTGAGCAGCAGCAGAAGAGACATGAGGAGGATCTAGCTCATGATAGAGAGATGATAAGGGCTATTCAGGAGAGTCTAGGGGCTGCGCAAGAGAATTACGACAGAAGGCTGCGGCAGCTTGAGACATTTGTCGCTGGGGTAATGTGTTCGCACAACTTTATTTCATTTTATATATGCATATCTTGTCAGGTGTACCAATGAACTCAAATATATGTGTAGGCCGGTCCAAGCGGTCACGCGGGGCTTGCTAGCAACTCCTCAAGCCAGGTGGGGATTGCGGGCCCCTACACAGCTGGCCTGGCCATCTACGGTAACCACTCAGTCCCTCCAGGCACCTACGTTGGCCAGGGCAGCAACGCTGGACAGACAGCACCACCACCAGGCACCTACGGGACCCAGCCGACATTCGTCCCTACGCCCAACTACACGAACGCCGAACGTCCCTAGTTCTGTAATCCAGCGATGAGTCACTTGTGCCAAATCAATACGCTGTCGCATAGTATATATATGTCAAAAGCCTAACTGAAAAATCTCACAAGGTTCGGGTTCTGCCATGTCTATGCCTCCGTTCTACATGCCACATCCTCTGGACGATGCGCAGTAGGGCGAGGACGCCTCCGGGAACATGGCCGCCAACCGCACGGAGCAGCTCTTCGGCACCCCACCACCGCAGCCGTAATTTACCGATGTTTTCAAAAACTTGTATGTGTCGTGATGTTTGTATGTTTAAATATTATGATTGTGGTATTGATATTGTCGGAGATATGGTATTGATATGTGTTATATTGATATTGCCATAGATATATGTGTATATCTATGAAATTGTGCGATATTTGAATGTGCGGGTTTTTTGGATATGCAGGTTGCAGCTGCTGTTGCTGCTGGGTGCAGAAGGAGCTACAAAATTATACTCCCTCTGTTCCGTTATGTAGGGCGTATAGATTTTTTTGCAAAGACCAAGGAGAGCTGGCATGCGCTAATTAATTGCCCATAATTAATTGCTGCTAATTAGCTGTTCAATAAACTGCGCCAATGCATGCGTCTGCGTGAATCTCTGCATGTACCCGCGCCTATGCATGCGCGAATTAGTTGCCTCTAATTAATTACCATTGATTAATTAACCCGCGTCTCTGCATGCACGCGCGCCTCTGCATGCGACGTGCACGCGCACCATGGAAAGAAATCAATGCATGAAACAAAACGCGCCCAACAAATTGAAACGGCACGAAAAAAATTATACGCCCTATAAAACGGAACGGAGGGAGTAGTGTTTTTTACAATTTCTAAAATTTTTTTGTTGGTCTACAATTATTCTCGACGGCTAGAACTTGGCTGTCAAGAATGGTGTCCATGGGCCCACCTCCCAGGGCAGGGCGGGGACGGGTCCATTTGCGGCAGACTTATTAATCTCGACGGCCACACAACTATCGTTAATACCAAATTGGGCTGGGCCGCGAGACCGTGTGGCCTGCCATGCATCTATCTCGACGGCTATAAGCCGTCGAGAAAGGTGCTGCCAGCACGTCGCGCCTGGCCTAGGTCCTTTCGACGGCGGCTGTATTGAAGACGAAGCCATCGAGATAGACAATCTCGATGGCCAGGCGTCGAGAAAGGTCGTCTCTCTCTCGACCACGCTGTCTCGAGGGCCAAATCTCGATGGCCGGCCGTCGAGATTAATCTTTCGCGACGGTTTCTTTGTCTTTCTCGACGGTTTTGGCCGTCGAGATTATCCGCGATCCGCGTGGTGGATGTATCTGGTGGAAATGGAAGAGCCTTTTTTCTTTCCACAATGGAATCGGCCTAAGCTACCTTTTCTTTCGTTTCCTATAGAGATATATAAAATCAATTTCATTTTTTCTAATTAGTTCGGAATATCAAAAGACATCCCACAGCCCGGTCTTAGGGTCGGTGGGAACTTCAAGAGACAGAAGAGAGATCATAGCTTAATATCAAAGGTCAGGTATATTTGTGTATGTTTGGTATACACATTCACTAGTTCGATTCAGTACATTTCTCTAGATGGAGTCCCGTTTGACTTTTAAATGCAAGAGCGAGAGAATGCTGTGAGGTCTCAAAAATTGCAAGACTAGATCTCACTTTTCAAATCGAGCGGGCAAGGGATCACAAACATGTTTTTTTTTTTCAGAGAAAAGGTTTTAAAAAGATATCCTGAAGGGGTCTTAGGTAAGGTAAGGCAGCTCTATTCAATAAGCTGGCTCTTTAAGGGAAGATAGGGCATTTTCTAAAATGTGGAAGTTCAGTGCTTTAGAGATAGTGCAAACAAGCTTTGCTGAAAAGCATTAACTCAACAAAAGAAGGTAGGTCTACCCATAATAAATGTTTCGATCAATGACTCTATATCCATTCTCGATTAAGGTCTCTTTTTTTCAGCTAAAAGTTGCTGAAACTTTTAATCTGAAAATGTTGTGGCTCCTTGAAACAGGTGACAAAACAGGTCTTAGATAGTTCGAAAAATTAGAAACTCTAAAAAGAACTATTTAAAACCACGCAAAAAATACAAAATACTACATCATTTGATTTGTATAAAAATGATAAATTTTTATTTAATTTAATTTAAGCCGAAAAGAACAAGCCTAAAGCACAGGACGGTGAGTTAGGTTTGTTATCTCCAGTTTGATGCTATCTTCTTCATGACTTGGTTCTAATGGATCTCCCGCTAGTCCTCGACATCTTGCTTCTAGCTCTGCTCTCTATATTTGCTATTGTATTATAGAAGGACCTTTGGGGATGCTATTGTGGATGTCCTCAAGGTCCTCAGCATCTTCCTTCTAGCTCTAGTCTCTATCGGTAGTCCAATCAGTACTTTGTCTTTGCATGTCTGTCCATTCCTTCAAAACTGATGGACTTTGAGTGGCATAACCCTTTTAATAAGAAGCATAAGACCTAGTGAGGAGATATAATAGAAAGAATGATAGCCAGAGATGAATGAACATCCTTGCCATGATTTTCGTTGCCTTTTTTCAGAATACCGATAAGAAGAAATCTAAATTCAGGTCCATAAAACTACAGGTTCAAGGCTTATTGTGTTGATTTTGATAAAGGAAAAAAAGTTTTGACCTTTATGTGTCTGACATATACGGCCAATACAAATTATGAGCAATACATAATTGTTACTGAATGGAAAAAATAACAAACGTGTAACTGAACATTAAATATATGGATCGTACTATCAAATCTTTGTAGCCCCTTTTTTTTAAAAAAAAAACAAGGCAACAACCTCCGACGAACCGATCGGGATAGCCTGCAGTTGTGCGTTAAAATGCACAGCGTGCATTTTGACTGCGGCTAGCGAGCAGGCCGTGCAGGACGTCGCCGCGAGCACCGACCGAACGAGTGAGCGAGCGGGCCGCGCTGCATGTCGCTCTCATGGGCCGCTCGTCCCAGCCCACTCGAGTGCGCAGTGGGCTAGACGAGAGGCCCATAAGAGCGACATGCAGCGCGGCCCGCTCGCTCACTCGTTCGGTCGGTGCTCGCGGCGACGTCCTGCACGGCCTGCTCGCTAGCCGCAGTCAAAATGCACGCTGTGCATTTTAACGCGCAACTGCAGGCTATCCCGATCGCCGACGAACTCCATGTTAAAGCAATCTCCTAATATATTGTCATCTAGAATTTCTCTGGTGTGGTGGTACTGTCGATCATTTTCAATAAGCATAAGTAAAATATAGGAAAAAAAAATAAACCCTATGCAGAGCAGGGGCACAACCGTAGTGCATCTGCTGACATCCTGCTCAGTGACCCGACACCTCGCCCACAGTGTGAACAAGCCACCCTTCAACACCGTAACACATGAAGACCAACACCCGCCAGTCATCGTTGGCTACACCACCTCCAATACACAAGATGCTTAGCCAGAGCGACATCCACCATTAATGATGATAGATAGGACGAGCATATGAAAGCCAGAGACGTCACGAGGTATCACAGCTGCTTGAGATACTATCACATAGGAACAGGGAAGATGTCGGCTGCCACCACTGCTCGGGATGCTTTTATGAAATACATGGCCGCTTGCATAGATCAAACCAAGGGCACCAAAGAGTGGAGAAAGAGACCAACCGTCGTAGCTGGACTCTGGAGGGCTCCAACGGCAAAACACAGGCCAACCAACAACCGCCGACCATGAGAACGTTGGCACTGCTGCTGGCCACCTAGGGCCCAAGCTACTGCCATTGAGGAAGGCTAAGGAAAATCGAGCATACTGCTACGAGCTACCAAGCCAGTGGGAAGAACGGGCGTAACAATCGAAGAAAAGGGAGACGATGATATTGATTAAACCATATTTAACTCACAACAAGGTAGGCGCTACTTTTGCAAGACGCCTAGCAGGAGGACGAGCGTCACCACCATAAGAAAAGGGGACAACGAAGCCACACAAACCGCACAATTCATGTCAAGGCTACCGCCACCGCTATCAGCACCTATAAAGAATGATGAGCATGGCCACTGCAGAAGAGGGGGATGATGAAGCCGCTGCAACTAGCTCTCAATGAATCCTTGCAATGCTCACCACCATGAAGGTATTGGGGTCGTTTCCCCGTTGATACCTACAAGAAGGAGAACAATGCCGAAGAGTCGCCACCGCCGACCTTAGTTAAGAGCTAATCTTTATCATTCTCCTCTCCTTCTCTACTCCATGTAAGCAAAAAAAAAGATAAGGTGGAGTCCTTAGATATAACTGGTTTAGCATCATTGGAGATGCCCTAAGCAAACCGTGGCCTCTCTCCAATCAGATGTGCTTTGATCCATTGCAGCAGACTTGCAAACATAAAATGATTATTGTGTGAACTGCGAAGAACATGTTTTATATGCAAATTAAAATTTATAGAAATATCTACTTGGTCATCTTAAACAAAAACTACAAAGTTTAAAAGCAAAGACAAACTAATCTAAATCATTCATGTAGACATAGATGCAACTACAAATGATGTCGTGTCGGGCCAGCCAGGCCGAGCCTATCGTTCCTTGGTACAGACCTAGCTATCTACCCATGCCATGCTGTGCCAGCTTGCCCATCGGGATGGGCCAATCCAGGCTTAGCACGGGAAAAAGCAGCGCACTAATTATTTTTTTATAAATTCATGCATGGCTCAAATAAAAAAGTTATTTATGTGAAACAATGTGCTGGTTTCGAAGATCTCTCCAATTTTCACACAGAACAACAAATTTTAATAGTATCCAAAGACTCAAAAACATATTGATTACCAAGAGAGATGCCATCGACCTGAAAATACATCGGCATCGCCGTCGATATGTTGTCTACTGTCGCCGACGTGTTCTCCCACGTTTTTAAACCATCAGACAAGGACGGGATGAAGGAATCGTATGTGCCGTATGATTTTTATTTCTTCTTGTCGTGGGCCTGCACACTTTGTCCATGGTGTAAATCAAAGGTTATCGATCTCGCAGATCGACCGAGGTTCAGATGTTGTCATAAGTTAGCTTTCTAGGCCACCCCTCCCTGATCCATGGTGCATTGCATCTAGCTTGTCCTGGGCGCATGGACCTGTGCTGCCCGATGATCCACGGTCCATAAGTGTCGGTGTCTTATTCCCACAGCATACTCCCGAAGGTGATGTATGATCCCAATTCTGACCTAATTCTCCGTAGATGTAAGCTGTTGTCTTCAGAACAGTCGCATCTATACTTGTCTAGTGGACACCACAGGATAGTTACCTTGCATGGTTGATACATATTTCTAGGAAAAATTGGTTCAATAATACACATTTAACTCAAAATTCAAAAAGCATGCTGCGCCATCTTTTGGGAATGTAGATATTAAACGATCTTTCCAAGTACGTTCATATCACTACAACATAAACCAAATGCTAGGGCACTTATAAACGCTGATAAAAAGGTGTAAGTGCCCCTGAAAGTTTTTCCACGGCGTTTTTATGGTGTCAAGAAAAGTACCGTCGGGAAATGTTTTCCCCGGTGAATTTAATGATTTGCCGGCGTTTTTTCGTGCCGACATTTTACCGTTTACTCGACGTTTCCATACGCCAGCAAAAACCCTTCCACGGCGTTTACAGTCGCCTGCAATGTACTTATTTGTGGTGTTTACATGTGCCGTAGAATACTTTTTGCCGGCGTATAGAGTCGCCTGTAATATTTTTTTTGCGGCGTGTACATGTGCCGTAGAATACTCTTTGCCGGCGTTTATATGTGCCCTAATATGGTGTTTACCCCGGTATTTGAATGCACCGCATAATTTGTTTCTCTGGCGCTTATATGTGTCCTAGTATGTACATTTTCAGGCATTTGTATGTGTCGGGTTTTAGTTTTTATCATCGTTTCTATGCGCTAGGATTCTATTTTCTTCGCGTTTACAAGCGACGTAATACTATTTTCTTCCAGTTTTCTTATGCTATTACAGCCATTACAACACACATATAAATGGTCATTCATACCAAATATTGCACATATGTAATCCTAGACAGGGGCACTTTGCACACACATCTGTAATTGATTCACATTCATCCATTTGCACTTGCATAGTGGACGGCCGCGCGCGGCGACTGACGGAGGCCTGGTTAGTTGCAACTGACCCAAGCACAGCTCTCTCTGAGAGAGAGCTGTGCTTGGGTCAGTTGCAACTAACCAGGCCTCCGTCAGTCGCCGCGCGCGGCCGTCCGATCGGGACTCCTCAACCGCGTGATTTCCTTGCCATCTCCCACCGCCTGACTCGGACAACTCCATCCCAGTCCACTCCCGTGACCCCGCCCACCCGTTCCCCTCTCTCCTCCTGTGACCCCGTCCCCTCTCTCCCCTCTATTACCTCGCAGTGCACACCATAGGAGGAAACCCTAGCTAGCTCCCTCCCTCTGCTCTCCTCCACTGTGACTGCTCTCTTGGAGCCTCTCGTCGCCTCCATCCTCCTCTCTCTGCGCTTGCTCTCCGCCTCCCGGCCTGAGGAAACCCTACCTGCGCCACCAAGCGACGGGGTGTGGGCCACCTCGGAATGGAGTTGGGGCCGCGTCCTTCAGTCGCCGACTCGCCGTCCTCCGCCGGTTGAGGTCGACAGCGCCGCCTCCATGAACCTGGAGGGGCCTCACACCAACCCAGGTGCCTGGAGTCACCTCCCTGCAACGGAGGAGCGCCTGCAGCATACCAATCATGCTGCCAGATTCGGGCACTACAAGATTTTCTTTTCCAATCTGTTCTGTTCTGGCCGATTTATGTACGTACTATTCAGTTTGTTGTGATACGTAACTCAATTCAGTTCAGATTTGTGGATTTTTGTATTGGGTCAGTATATCTGTGACTTCCAGATTTTGAGAGATCTGTTTTGTAATAGATGCCCATTTTTCAGTTGTGCAATAAAAGACTATATTTTCAGTGCTAAGGTGAAGTTCAAATTGCTCCTCGTTGTCAAAGTCTTGTGTATATTCAGAACTGCAATGTATATGAATTGTCTGATTGTAACTCGTGTGGTGAGCTAATGAGAAGATTTGCAAGTTTGTGTTTACTGAAATTGTACCACTCCTACTCTGTATCTGACATACTAGAATACCATCAGAAAATTCTTACGCAGGCTCATCAATTCTGAAAATTTAAAGGCACAAGCT
>SPJY01032303.1:0-12318 GCA_005191435.1 Raddia distichophylla | reverse complement strand
CCGCTTGACTCGACTCGGGGGCACTCTGCCTTGATCCACTAGCCTTCAGGGGTGGTGGCGGCCGGCTTCTGGAGAGGTGGTCGGAGAGGAGCAAGGAGGGAGAGGCGGCGGAGGCTGGAGTGTGGAGAGGTGGCCGAGAGGAGCGAGGAGGGAGAGGTGGGCGCCAGAGAGGACCAAAGAGGGAGCTCTGGCGACCGGCGGCGGCGTCGGTCGGTGGCGGTCGGCGTCGGCCTCGGACGGCGGGCGGTGGGGTGGGCTACCCTAGGCGGCACGGCGGCGGTGGGCGACTACCCTAGGCGGCGTGGCGGTGGGCGGCGGCGGCTGGGTGGGCTACCATAGGTGGCGCACAGCGGGGGCGGAGGCACACAGCGGGGGCGGAGGCGACTACCCTAGGCGGCGCACAGCGGAGGCGGAGGCGCGGCGCACAGCGGGGGCGAAGCAAGTGACCCGATCTGGATCGGGACGGGGGAGAAAAGGATATTTAGATATCTCGAGGGCCAATACTTAGCCCCCGAGAAAACGGACATCGGATACCTCTCGAGGGCTAGGCCCCCGAGAAAATTATATGCCCGTCAAATCTCGAGGGCCTGGCCCCCGAGAAACACCGAGCCCCAAACGGCCGTTCGACGGCGCCGGCGTGGTGCGGCCTCTATCGAGTGCCTGCTGTTAGCCCTCGAGATATGTTTTTGTATCAAGGTTTTTTGTAGGCCCTCGATAATAATTTCTGGTTACTCGAGGGCTTCATTTTGGCCCTCGAGATTCAGGACAGTTCTTGTAGTGAGGGTGGTTTTGCCCATGTGGCTGGTGAGATGGCTATTTAGTCAAAAAAATAAAAAAAAAAACTGGTCTCGGCTGTCATCCTCTCTCCTGCATCTCATCTCTCCCATGTTTCTCCTCTGTCCAGCCGCGATTTACGACAGAACCACCACCTACGCTGCTGTCATCGAGCTCCACTTCATCTCCAAGGACGACCCAGATATCCACGCGCCACTCCGCCACATTGGAGGACGCCGCTGCCGCGTCCTCAACATCTCCATCTTCGCGCGGGAGCGGCTCATGTCCACCCTCGGCCTCCTTGACGCCCTCGCCGTCGCACTCCGGGCGGTCCGCGGCACACCAAGCCACCGCCACCATCTCCGCGCTCGTCATTACTGAAGTCGTCAAGGATGCCATCGCCACCGTCGCACAGGTCACTGGGTGTGCAGAGAGCCTGGAGGCGTTTCACAGGATGGTCGTGAGGGAGCTCATGGAGGATAGCGTGGGGACCGCGAGGAAGAAGGTGAAGGCAGAGGCTCTGCTGAGGGCGTCGACTGGCTAACCAATTTCCTTCAAGCCGGCGTCGGCGCGTCACGGCCGCCTCCAACTACCACCACCTCCCCCTGCCTCCCCTCGCCTCACATGCTCTTCCGCGATTCCGCCTCCAACTGCCACTACCTCCCCCTGTTGCCGCCACCTCCCCCTGCCTCCCCTACTTCCCCATGCTGCCGTCGGCCTCCCCTCCCCCGCTTCTAGCCTACCCCCACCCTACCGTCGCCGGCCTCCAAGGGATTATCTCTTGATGCATCTGAAATTGCCAGCACTAGGCAAGAAATAGAAGAGCAGTGGAACTTATATATGATGGTTTTGAGGTCATACTTGCAAGGAAGCTTCGGGCAAGAGTTAAACGTGGTGCTAATTGTTATGGACGTTATATGCCTCGTATGGTTGTAAGTATACTCATTTTCCTCCCCTAATATGATAGTGTATAATTATGGCAAGTATTTTTAAAAGTTCAGGCAATTCACACATGTTGTAGGTCCTTAACATCATCTATTATAACTCTTTGACTGCCTATTACTTTTTTATTTGTGGATGTGCATATAATTACTCCAGGTGTTGAATTTGGTCATATCATTCATGATTTTGATATTGATGGTGAAGAAGAAAATCCATACCCAGCCTCTGAGAATCCACCTATCTGGTCTCAGGTCAGTGCATTTTTGTTCATAATCCTACACACATTATCTCACTAACTAGTGTAACCTTTATACAGAATTTTTAGATCAGTTATTCAGTAATTAATAAAGATTGTCAGTTTGTGCCTGCTAACCATGTATTTCTAAGTTTAAATGTTGAAATCTAGGAAGCCTATGATTCTATCTGTTAATCAAAATGCCTTGTTTCTATGAAGTTGATCATCTAATTAATCTTGCTACTGAAATTTATAGGTCTTGATATAACATCTTGTTTTCCGGTTAACATCTATTATAAGTTAATTCTCTGAAATAAAACATGTACTGTTATCCTCAATTTGTAATGGACATTTATCACTTAATAAGGCAAATAAGACAAACTGACATGTAGAGAGCACTAATTGACCAATTATAGAGTTGGAAATACCAAGATAATCGCAATCCAGTAAAATGATAGGAAATAAATTGTGATGGTGCTTGAAATTAAACCCCAGGGACAGGGACATAGTATGATCTATCTTTGCAACATTGCTCATAACTTTCATCTATTCGCATATATCTATGTTTTCTGCCACTAAAAATTATCTTTTTGTAGGTAAAAATGAAAGGCATAGTTTGATTCTCTACTTCAGTTCATGTGTGGAGGCTCGATGAAGTATGCTGATCCCTCGTATGGATAAAGTTTGGATGGAAGATAAATGTGTGTTTTTACAAATTAAAGCATTATCTTTTGGTGACCTAAACACTCTAGGTGTTCATGTAATCTATTCTTATTGTCTACCAAATATGTACGTTGGATGATATATGCTATCATTTGGACAAATGTTATATGGTGGAATGACCTTTTAGTTGTTAACGTTGCATTTGTTATCTTTTGGGGAAAAAAAGATGTGCATACATTATACGAAGTTATACGAGGGCGGCGGGCGCCGGGCGGCGGCGTGGGCTACCCTAAGCGGTGGGCGGCGGCAGCGGGGTGGGCTACCCTAGGCGGCGCGGCGACGGTGGGCTAGCTACCCTAGGCGGCGGTGGCGGTGGGCGGCGCGGCGGTGGGCGGCGCACAGCGGCGGCAGCGACGCACAGCAGCAAGACCCGATCTGGATCGGGCCCGGGGGGGAAAAGGGTTTGGCACTCTCGAGGGCCAGTAATTAGCCCCCAAGATAATTGCGCTGGGTTGAATTCTCGAGGGCCAGGCCCCCGAGAAACAGACGGAAGTTCGACGGCGTCGGCGTGTTGCGGCTTCTCTCGAGTGCCTTCTGTCAGCCCTCGATAAGTTCGTATTTATCGGGGGTTTTTATCTGGCCCTCTAGCATATTTTCTTTTTACTCGAGGGCTCCTTTTTGGCCCTCGAGATTCATGCTGATTCTTGTAGTGTAATTTACTCCTCCTGTTCATTTTATTTGTTGTTGTTACCTTTTAGACACGCTCTTTGACTATTCGTCTTATTCAAAAAAACATTTAAATATCATTTATTTTGTTATGCTTTGTTTTATTATTAAACATACTCTAAGCATTGTCGTCGAAGTGTCTCGGACAGTATATCGAGTGTCTCCCCAAAGATAGAAAGATCACTAGGAATTAATTGGGCTTTGGAACTGGAGACACAATGATCGGTTAGGAATAAATGCTCTGCCCATATGAATGGGGTGCTCTTGTATTTATAGGGGTACTGGTGATTAGGGTTTACAGGGAAGATACAAGAGGACAACTTTGCCCCCGAATCTTGATCGTCGATCAATAGATCAACGGCCCTTTACAACACCCAATCCCTTTTTTGTTTATTTGAAAGACCCTAACTACCCCTGATACACTAAGGCCCTTATTGAATTATTGGGCCAGGCTGCTGTGGGCCCATCTTCCAGTAGCCACGTTAATGGCCCATAATCGATGCTTGGCCCATAAATCACTGGACCCCTATCACGGTCCATTTGCCTTCGGGTATCTTCGGGTAACTTTATCATTGCCCAGATAGAACCACCTTCGGGGAACCCTTCGCTATCCCTTTGCTTCTACGCTTCTAAGAACTCTCAAAGATCTTCACAATCTTCGGATTCCCCGGACTTGGCGACCACCATCTTCAGGATTTTCACCATGATCTTCGGGTAAAAGGGGAAGCCCCTCCTACAACAAGCATGACTTATATTTTTACATATTTACACTAATTTTTTTAATAAGACGAATGGTCAAAGTGCATGTTTAAAAGTTAACGGCGAAAAAAAAATTACAGAGGAAGTAGCTGGGATTCCAAGTAGGGATTTAATAATTTCAAACAAAGTAACAGTGATAATTGGTTAAAAATTATTGGCCCAACATATTTCAGATAAAATTTATTCAAATTAGAAATGTTAGAGCTATATTGATTTTCTACCGAGGTTTCCAAGTTATAATCTGATTATGATTATAATCTAAAAAAAATTATTTTTGTATAGCCCATACACTGTGATACTTTATAGTTATTTTTTTTCAACTTTGTGTATATTTTTCAAAGATTTAAAAAATATCTTTTACTATATTTTCACACTTTTCGAGCATCTTCTCAGGGCACATAAATTTTTAGATTATAATCAAGATCAGATTTTTGCACCCAAAGAAATAGATAAAAAATAATATTTCAACCAGGGGTGGAACCAAGCCTGTGCTAACACGTCTCAAACTCGTAATTGGCTCGGGATGGGAGGATGTCGGTGGAACAGCAAGGTAACCAGTTTCAGCCCACTTATGGTTGCTCTGCTTGACCTCCTGTAGGAGGGGAGGGAGGACATTGGTGGCATGGCACAACCCACTAGTAGTTTTTCTTTTCTGCAAGGAATCTAATTTTATAATGATGTGTGAACAATTTCTAAATCTGAAGTGGCATATACATGTATCTAAACTTATCAGTCGCATGATTCAATTTACCCAAAATAAAAAGGAAAAGGTCCCATTGTGTGTAAGTTGTCGGAACTTCTCAGCCCATTCGGCCCGGCTTAGCTAATGCATGGGCCCTATGTTGGCGAGATACTTGTGAACGCCAAGTCGCCGCGCGGAGGCCGGATGGTTTACAATCAGCCCATATAAAAACATTTGGGCTGTAACTACTCAAGGCCCAGCCAACAAGTCCACGGTTTGATCCATGGAGAAGTACATGTCGTATCACTTGGCTATTAAACGCCAAAATTTGGCACTCTCCAAGTGTTGGGGAAGAAGGCATTGTTGGGCATTTTCACTGGTGAAATTTTTCAGCTAATGTACAACATCCTGCCTCCTGCATGAATCGTACATTCGCATTTTCCCTACCTCATGGAGAGGAGGTTACTTAAAATGTAGTACACCTGAATAATTCTTGTGATCAAACGGGTGATTTGATAATTATAGTACCTAATCTGCTCTCTTCAGCTCATCCTCTTCTTATATGTCTAATTATCTCCGGATGAAAAAGTTAAATGTTTTGACTTTTTTTAATCCATTTTTCTATCTTAAAACTGTGTCTCAAAACTCTAAAAAAAAAACCTCATCGCTTTTAAGGCTATCTCAGAAAGCTCTCAAAGTTTATCTTATAAAAAAGTTTAAAAACAAGTAAATAACATAAAGAGAACAACCTCCGAAAATAAATGGACCATGTTTAGGAGTTGTTCTTTGAGTCGAAACCAGCAGTACAATATAATTTTTTTAAATTTTAGACTCTCAATAGGAGGCCTAAAAAACCTAAAAAATATTGAAAATAGTTTTAGATGCTTTTAAAGCAACCAAAAAATCTCATAAAAATAGTTACAAGGTGTTATATTGTTTGACTTGAAAAATAACAATTTTAAAATAGTAGCGTTTAGCTTTAATTTAAGCTGAATAAAACAAGGCCTTAGTCCAATGTACCGAACAAGAGCCCAAAAAATTGGAAGCATGTCGTGTTATAACTCACCATTAGTTAGTGGACCAAAGTAGTTTCGTGTGCTCCTTTGTTCATAGATAGATCTTCTCTCTCTCTCTCTACCATATCTGGGGGCCCTGTTTTTTATGGTTGCTGTGACCGAACTTTAAGCTGATTTGCCCTACTTTCAGAGAACAATTGGTTTGATCAAACTCCGTGTGCTCTCAAGGAACAGCTTTGGATTACCCATATATTGATGTCTTGCAAGTATTATTGGGCGACATATATATACCTATCACGCGGTTAATTCATGCACGACGCTTTTAATGTGTTGGGATAATGTCCGGTAGTGCTTCCTAATTTCAGCAAAAGCACAATAAGCAAGCTCATCACTTAGCTCAGATATTAACCTCGCTACGAAACAAAAAATATGCATCACGCATATACGAGACATGGCAGCGGTTACCGCTGTGTCATCGTAATTGACACCAAATCTTTAATATGGAAAATCCCCCAATACAAAGTAAAAAAACCTCGCAAACCAAGGCCAATCAAATCTCTTCCACTATGTGACACAAAGCTTCTATTTAGACGACACTATAGGCTCACATACATCAAGATTGCATCGTCTTGTATGGTGACAGCCGCGACACAAATATTTTGTAACTACAAGATTAGGGTTCTTAAAGGAACTCCCTAAATGACAGTGAAATCAACACATGTAGATACAAGGAAGATGATCAACAACTTGTTAAAGGTCTAGAGATTTGTATCCAACCCACGGATCCTTATCCCACATTCAGTTGAAGTTAGGTCAGGTCCTTAGTTCCAGTTGGTCAGGGTTTGAGTCAGCCCAATTCTTCATCCAACTTGCTCCTAGCTGTTGGATCTATACCTTATCACCAAGATTCATCCATCCAACCCCCAACTGCCCACACAATCTGTACTCAGCTGTTCCCGATCAATTCCTCCACTTCCCACTTCTGCAATGGCCACACCTTCACCTCCCTAAGTCTCTTTCTCTTTCTCTCATTCACTCTATCCCTCCCTCCCTCCCTCTGTCAAATCTCCTCCCAACCCTAACGCCATACGGAGCATGGTCGCGCATCACCGACTCAAAGCACAAGTGCGCCTCACCGATGGCAAAGCGGCGGCCTTTGATGCAAGATCTCATCGCCCCCCACAACGGCAGTAGCGACGAGCTCCACTCCTCACCCTGCGATGGTGAACTCCCATCCATGTATGCCAATAAAACTAAGTCTACCGGGAAAATATAACAATCAACGTCAAACTATCTGCCAAAAAAATATATCTGTCAGCAAAGAGAATTACAGACAGCTAGGTCTTCAATAGACAATTTTTGACTAATAGTCTACCGAGAAAAGTCATTCATGGTTGAAAGTGTGCCGACTAAAGTCATTTCTCCCACACGTGCGTGTGACTGTGTGTGCCCATAGTTTCATTCCTCTGTCATTCAATCATGAAAGAGGGTGCTCCACCTTATAAGGTGGTGTTTCTCCCCTCCAATTTTCCATATGATACTAAACTTTGCACCTAATATATTTCATGAATGAATCTTAAAAATTATTTAATTTTTGAAATATTTAGGTCCCGTTCTTTTGAGCTGATCTGAACGGATGAACAGTTTAACGGCTGAAAATTGCTAAATTTTCAGAGCTTCTCAAAATAGTCCCGAAATTCGGATCTATTTCGTTTGACTTGGTTTTTAAATCGTTAGAATCTATCTTCAAAACAACGAAAAAACAGACTCAAAAAACTCAAATCATTTGTTTTTTCATAAAATTGTTAAGCTATTAATCAGAAAATTTTCATTTAATTTAATTTAGGCCTTGTTTGTTTCAGATTAACGTAGCGTTGCGTTTTACCGTAGCAAATTTGTGATCCCCTCAAAATACGACTTAACGAGTTCAAAAAATTATGAAAAAAATATTTTAGAAACTTTAAGAAGTACTATTTAAAACCCCACAAGAATGACTACAAAACATTACATCATTTGGCTTATACAAAAATAACAAATTTCCATTTAATTTAATTTAATCTGAAACAAACAAGGCCTTAGTAGCCCGACCCAAGCACGTATAATTTTAACACATCGATCGGGCTCGATCACGTCGACTCCACTAGCTGCTCCTAAATGTTGGTCGCTTTTGACAAATTAAACCACCTCATTGATTCCTTCCAAATGGCCGACCGGTGTACGCCTCGAAGTGCGTGTTATCGTAGTGGCGATGACTGATTAATTAACACCTCCTCTAGTCGCTGCAAAAAAAAGATTATGCATATCCTAGCTCTTCGAAATTGAAAGATTTGATTTAATTAAGAGAGAGGATATGCATTGAGACCACAAAATAGAGTAGAATATGGAGGCCGGAGAGAATATGCGCTAGCTCACATAGACCTAGATTAATCTAATTGATTAACCCTTCAAAATGGACCGACATTATTTTAATTGAATCCTCGAAGTTATTGCCTCACCACTCATCGGTACAAGGCCTAGTTCATCCCGGCTGAAAGTAGCTGAATGATATTTAAAAATTATGGCCCTCGGGACAGACTTCAAAGTGTCCAAAAAATTATGTAAAAATGATTTATAAATTCTAGGAAAACCATTTAAAGTCTTACAAAAATAACTATAAAGCACTTGCATCGTTTGGTTTGCAAAAAATAACATGCTAAATTTTAATTTAGTTTAATTTAAGATTAAAAAAACACTGTCTAGATCCCCCTGAGTGCCTAACTACATGGCCCTATTGGCTTTCATGCCAGAATCTAACATCATATATATAAGTTGTAATTAAATGGACCCTACTTGAATACTTATCCTAAAAATAATTTACCTAGATACAAAATTGGGTTCCTACATGTCTGTTATTTTGATTTTTTAGCACTAGAAAGTCAAACTTGAGTACCACAAAATTCAGGTGGCTCAGTGAGACAACATTGGAAGTTTAGGGTGTTTAAGTGTAATTTTATCATTTTTATATGTCACCACGGAGTGCAATTCTTCCTTATGTGTCATCGCTTAGTAATCTTCCCTCTGTTGCCATAACAATTGCTCAATTATTGTCCTACATATATGTCACTGAAAAAACTTATTTTTATTCAACTTACATTAACATGCCCATAACAGCCTACAAAATATAGTGTTATTAAGCATAGGAAAAAGATCATTTTAGCTACCTAAACTATCGTGAAATTCTAGAAAATCCTCAAAACTACAGTTTGGTTTACTTTAACTCCCCAAAACTTATAAAACCGGGTCAAAACACATTGCAAGCCAATTTTACATGGTTGCCACATGGTTGTCAACTGAGCTAAAAAAGGGAAAAGGAGATCACGTGGCAGCCAGTCAACAAAACTACCCCCTACGTTAGTAAAACCGCTAGAGAAAACCGCATTGTGATGTATTTTGACCTAGTTTTATAAGTCCAGAGTGGTAAAATAGATCAAATCATAATTTGAGGGTTTTTGGGATCTTCGTGATAGTTTAGGTACCTAAAATGAACTTTTTCCTTAACATATAGTACTTTCTATCTATAGTTTTGTAGTATTTTATCAAAAAATTGTATTTAATTTATACTAAAATGCTTAAAGTTTGACTTTTTGATATTTTGATTTTATTCTATTGAAAGTTGGAAATGTCATTGTTTCTTTTTTTTTGAAATAAACCAAATCATACCCATTTAATTTGCCAATTTTTTGTTGCATCATTTAGCTTGCAACCAAATAGTAGCCATACCCAACCAAATTTTGGCTTCAATCTAAACACACAACTTTTGCTGATGTTTTTACCATGCGATGAATTAGTCGTGACCAAAATTTGACAACCTAGGCCATCTGGGGTGACAACATAAAGACACCCATTGTTTTTGTATGTATATAAAAAAAAGTAAAGTGCATGGCCGGTCCTTAAACTAATGCAGGTATGTCATTTGGATCCATGAACTATCGAAATGCAGATTGAGCCCCACTAACTATTTAAGTGTGCCGTTTGGGTTCAAATTACATCCGAATGGTTAATCTTGCCACCGTGGATGGTCCAAGTGGCATTTTTATATTTAAAAATTCAAAAAAACATTAAAAAATCAGAAAAATGGAAAAGCAATTTGAAAAATCATTATAAAAAAACAAAAAAATCATTAAAAATCATAAAAAAGCATAAAATCTATATAAAAATGAAAAAAATATCAAAAAATCATAAAATTCGGAAAAAATCATTATAAAAATCAGGGAAAAAAATATAAAAATAAAAATCAATAAAAATTATTAAAAATCAGGAAAATCATTATAAAAATCAGAAAAATCATTATAAAATTGAAAAAATCAAAAAAATCAAGTAAAACATAAAAAAATGGCAAACAAATCAAAAACCGACCAAACTTTTCGACTGCAGCAAGCCCACCTTGTTGGATGTGCACAGGAGGTGGTCTTTCCACAGCCGAATAGTTTTATTTATTTTTATTTTTTATGTTTTATTAGAATATTTCTACCTTTTAATGATTTTCTGAATTTTCCTAATTATTTTTTGGATTTTCCTGGTTTTTATAATGATTTTATGATTTTGTTATTTTTATAATGATTCTTATAATGGGTTTTCGATTTTTATATTGATTTTTATGTTTTTTATTTTTTTCCTGATTTTCATAATGATTTTGCCAATTTTTATGTTTTTTTCAATTTTTAAAATGATTTTACGAATGTTTCTGATTTTTATAATTATTTTCCTATTTTTATATTGATTTTTCTGATTTTTCCTGATTTTTATATTTATTTTTCTGATTTTATAATGATTTTTACGATTTTTTATTAAAAAAAATTGAATTTTTTAATATTTTCCTTTTTTTTTGCTTTTTTCTGATCTTTTTAATGTTTTTCTAAAATTTTAATTATAAAAATGCCACGTGGTCCGTCCATGTTGGCAAGATTAGCCATTCGGATGGAATTTGGACCCAAACGACACACTTAAATAGTTAGTGGGGCTCAATCTGCATTTCGATAGTTCATGGACTCAAATGACACACCCGCATTAGTTTAAGGACCGGCCATGCACTTTACTCAAAAAGATACATATAATCTATGTTTTATAAAGCTCACTTTAGAGTGGCATGAGCTAGGTTGCCCACTTTTTTATCCATGCGTATCCAAATTGGCATGTTTACAATGCCATATACATAACCTTTTTTTTTTAAAAAAAAAGTGCTTACACCTTAATGTCCAGTTCATTGGTATCGAAGTATAAGTGAATTGCCCTCCCTTCCCTATTAGTTTAGGTTTTTGGGTGAACTGATTAGGGCACACAACTTAATATGGTATCAGAGTCAGAGGTCTCGAGTTCGAGTCCTGACCAGCGAAATTAAATAAGTCGCCCACTCTATTCCACGTTTGAGGCCTAGCGGAGCCTCCACGTGCGGGAGAGTATTGAAGTATAAGTGAATTGCCCCCCTTCTTCATCAGTTTAGGTTTTTTGGTGAACTGATTAAGGCAAGCAGCTTAATAATTAGTAAGAAGTGTTCAGCTCCAGATAAACATTATAAAATGCTGAGTTGGATCGATGGTGATTGGGCCCTACCATGAGATTGATTTGGAGCTAGAGAAGTTGACGACGCTTTCGCTCGTGGGGGAGGAAACATCGCTGCTTTCCCGCCGCAACTTCTCCTCACCTTCGCGCCACCACTACGACGGTGGTGTGAGCCGTTGGATTTCGCGGGAACGGCTGGGCATTGCTTGATTCGCTCCCGCCCTATGTTTTGAAGTAGTGTTCTCTACGTGTTTTTTTTTTGTTTCCTCGTGTGAGAGTGATTGTTGAAAGTTGACTGTTTCTTTGGTTCTTTTCCACATGTGATTAGGGACTAGAGCATGTAGCTTAACAATATCTCCTAATTTATAGCACTGTATTGTTTTTTTTCCTTACTTCCTGTATTGGTTGTTAGGTATTTTATTCCAATCAAAATATTTGCTGCTTGAGATATGTTCAAATCATTGGATAATGAAGAAATAAAGATCATATGTTTTTCATATTATTATACTTAAAATAGCATGTAGTGGATAAAATTATATTTGATTGTCACATCTTAATATCCAAAATGACCATAATGGAGTATTACTCGGTTCAAAAATATGGACATGTGTTTTTCACATGGACTTGTCAAATAAATATGGCTTATTTCATAATACAGTGCAAAATAGATGAGTTTTCTCCTCAACATCTCTAATTAATATCTTGCTTTCGCTTTAATTTCCTATGGTTGAATTTTGTACTTAGAGCTAATAAATAGGGATAAGATGGTCATTTTTAATATTTCTCTGATCTACTGTACGTAAAACATAAACAAACATGGTAAACTTGTACGCTCCATATAATTTTTATACAAGGGTAGATTAGACAGTGCTGACGTGGACCCCAATAATTTGCTGTGGGCCCGCCGCCGCGCAACCAGCCGTCTCTTTTTTACTCGTGAAAAAAAATTCCCCCCCTTTTTTCCGGGTTTCACTTTCTTTTTT
>SPJY01032244.1:0-27899 GCA_005191435.1 Raddia distichophylla | reverse complement strand
TTGAGCGAGCTTAAGATAGTCAACTAGTGGTCGACTTGATATTTGTCGTCGGAGCTCGGACACTCACTACCACCCGCTATCCTGAATTGGAATCCCGAATGATTATGATCGTTCGGATTTGGCTCTACTGGTCCAAAACCGGATGCTGTGGGTTACGAACGAGATACTAAGTATCTACGGATGGATAGGGCTGTCACCACCTACCAGCTAACACATATACGTGGGCCCAGGTGTAAACCTAGTTAGTCCTAGTCTCAGACACCACGTCTGCAACTATTCCCAATCAATCTTCCTTAGTACTAAAAGAAGTCGATCTAGGTTCAATACTTGGCTCTATCAGTATATGAGTGAGAACCTAAACTGGATCCAGACGAATATAAGCTACCGGGAAAGCTAATCCACACAACTCATTTATGCAGATATACTCAGCTAAAAATAAAGATCAACACTATAGCAATGAATGAAGTAGTCTTACTAATTGAAACAATTAGGAAAGGATACAAGAGCAGTTACCCGAATTCCCGAAGACACTTCCGGAACTCCGAGCGAAGCTCGACTTGACTCTAACTCCCAACTTCTACTAACTAAGAGCTACTCTACAAAGTGGAATAAAGAGGTGAAAGTGTTGTGTGTTGTGTTACAAGTGAGGAGAGGGGGTCTATTTATAGTGTTGCGCAGCCAACCGGGGTGCTCCACGTGTAGGGACACGTGTCATCCAGCCCTCCTCCGAAGGGGAACCCGAGGCGGCTCAATCACTGGGTCGGCCGGCCTAGGTGGGTCGGCCGACCCACCTCCTTCGTCTCCCGGCCGTAGATTTTGCATGAGATGCTCCATTGACGGTGTAGATCTTCTCCCAGAGTCGGTTTGGCAGTTGGAGACCGGTAGCATTGGGTTCCTTTGGAATCCTATGCTTAACTTGAGGCTTACTCCTCTTTCTGGATGAAACCGACTGAAATCAACGGCTTGGATGTACTCTAGAATCTCTTGTAGATGTCTCGGTGCAGTCCTGGCCTGACTGGGTGAAAGAGCTGGGTCGGCCGGCCTAGGGTGGGTCGGCCGACCCACTCTTTTGCCCGACTTGGTCCCATTTTCGCTCAGTAAGATCCTGCATGCAAAATACTACCACAACTCGTGGAACTTTATTAGAATAATTAAAATACTAGTATAAACCTTGATTTTCCCTCGAAAAGCCGGAATTCCGGAATATGTTGATGTATAAAATTGGCGTTTATTTGACGTCAACAGTGGCCCTTTCTGGTTCATCTGTATATTTTTGAAGCTCCAAATATATAACTCCATAGGAGAATTGGACTTCAGCCTTGAGTTTCCAAATGAGAAGGATTCCGATAGCAGCGAACGCCACTGCAGATCATATGGCGAGATGATATCGGTGAATTGCAACAGAAGACACCTGAACCAGGAGGATCTCTCTCATTCGTTGGTGGCATTTTTCACCATGTCTGAATCGGAATATGGCTTAGAACAATTCAACCCGTATACCGATTTAGACAGATATCCAATTCCTTTATTCTTTCGATTGGCCAGTACCTTAAAGGGCGAAGCCTTATCGGCTTATAAGGAATTCATCTCTTGGGGTATCTTCTTCGCCATATTGAGCACAAGAACACATATCACAAAACCATCATATGAGTTCTATCACCCCGCTGTGGTCGCTCGGCAATTCAACCTCGGGCAGGACATTCCCGATCTCTTCATATACCGCCATCTGAATGCCAGAGAAGATTTGAACCCCCAATCGGCATAAGGCATTATGTCAGCTGCGCACATCGATTTCGAAATGCCATCGGAATTTATAATGTGGTCTGATACTTCGCCGAAGTTCGACACATGGTGGGAATCCATTGCCAAAAATATCTATGCCCAAGGCGGAGCTGCAATCTTAATCGAACAATTTACTGGCAAGAAGAAGACTTGTAAACCCAGTTGGCCAAAAATTGCTGGTAAGGCAGAGCTCCAATCGGAATCGGATGAAAGAAATGATGAAAGCTGCAATTCTGATTCCGATGATGACAACGACAAAGAAGAAAATTCTTCTGAGTCGGGACCCTCCTCATCGGACTCAGATGAAAGAACAAAGTCCCAAAATTACGCATCGTCTTCTAACAGCGAGGTTACTAACTTGTGTGTTCACTAACTTATATTAACTCTCGTTTTCCGATGACTAACCTTATGCCATCTCTTTTTTTAGAGCGGAGAGAAATGCTCGAGGGCCACGCTGGTTGGAGAGGAAGCTGGTAGTCTTCCATCCACAACAAAATCTACCTCGGCCTTCACTCAAGGGTCCTCTCAACAGCCCAAGAAAAGAGGTATGATCGACTTTATGGTATACGATTTCTCAAATTCCGATTCTTTAATCACTTTTAATCAACAGGGAGGCCCGAAGGTGAGCCCGGCCAGAGGAAGAAATTGGCTGCCAAGAAGCCAAGACCTCAAAAGGTGCGTACCTCCGATAGCACCGAGTCTGTATGTGACACAGTAAGCACTTGATTTCCCCCAAAAATTTCGTAACTCCCTTCGACTTTTTCTTATCGGCATTTTGATTTCAGGACACTTCACCCATCCAGAAGAAGAAGGATGGCACGCCTGCTCCTCCACCGGCTTCACAGACACCACCGGTCTTCAACCCCCAAGACTTAATCGGAATTCCTTACTCTATATCATAAAATTCATAAATTCCGATCTCCTTTAACTCTTAAAAATTTCCTTTTTAGTATTAACTCTTAAAAATTTCCTTTTTAGTATATGTTTCAACCTTGAAGCCAGGCTCGGGTAACAGTGGTGTCCACGCAGGTAATTACTTACGATGGAAAGAAAATTGACGAGCTAAACTTCGACCCCTCCAGCATGGATTGGCTCGACGACGAACTGGATTTTCTATCTTCTCCGATCAAGACACCGTCTCCTCCAGTCATCATCACCGAGTCACCTGCTGCAGAACCAAAGAAGAATCGGTTTTCACCGGACACTCTGGCCAAGCTAAAACAGATGTGGGAACTGTTTAGCAACGAATCGTCTTTCCTCGACAATCCTTCTATTCTCCGGGATATTGTCGATTCTATCAAAGAGGTCCTCTCTGATCAAGTGGTTTCGGCTATCCAGAAGGTGCTGTCCCTGAGGAAAAAGAAAGCTGATTTTGATGCTGCATTAGATCGGCTCCATCAGCGAGAAGCCCTCAGAGATGCCGAGGCAGAACTGAAGGGGCTAATTCAAGATTCTAATGCTGGAAATGACAAACTCCTACAGCTGAAGCAAGAGGCCGAATCGGCAAAGACTGCAGCCTCCAAAGCAGTTTCGAGGGTCAAATCCCTCGAACTAGAATTGGAGAAGGCCAGGAAAGCCGAAGCAGCCGCTCGCTCAAGCTTCGAAGAGTCGAAATCGGCAGCTAAGGAGCAGTACAGCATCGTGAAGGCTTGCGGCTTGGCAGTGCTGGATGCCAAAAAGAAAATTCCGATTATACCCGGATCAGCTGAAGAAGATACCGAGACTATTAACCAGATCCGGGATACAATATCCAACGCCACCGCAGCTATTTACGAATTTTGTGAATGATTGGCCTGCGAGCCCAAAATTTTAAACTGTTATCTATGTGTGGATCGGTATTTTACCGATCGTAAAACAATGTTTCACTCTGCCCCTTGGGGCGAAAACGATTAAGGCCTTCGTGCCTTTGTAATAACATTTTTTCTTTATGCAATTTCCTGTTTCACTCTATCAATTTCAATCTATAGGCGATTCCTTAGAATCGTCTTTTGCTCAATAGCAACGTGTTGAGTAAAATAAACCTCGATTCGACTAACTGTTGGCTTTTAAACTATAGGCGATTCACCAGAATCGGCTTTTGCTCAACAGCACCGTGTTGAGTAAAACTGCATCACCCTATTCGTCGAATTTTGAACTATAGGAGATTCACTTAAGAATCGGCTTTTAACCTTCATATTCAAGCCCCAACCCAAACACTTGGATAATATTTCTTCAGATACTTGGCATTAATTGCTTTACCGAAAACTTCCCCTCCAAACGTCTATACAATATATGCATTTTCAGGAATAATCCGATTGATCTTAAATGATCCTTCCAAATTTGAAGACCATTTCCCGTACTTATGATCTCTAGACCCAATCGGTAAATACGTTTTCCATACAAGATCTCTCACTTCAAATGTTTTCGGCACAACCTTCTTATTATAATGTCGAGCAATCCTCTGCTTATCACGCTCAATATGCTTCAAAGCTTTTAACCGAACGGCCAATATATCATCCAGCTTATCCACCATCAGATTTTTATAATCATCGGCTTTCACGTTATTCTGTTCTTCAACTCTCGTAGATCCGACCATAGCTTCAACCGGTAGAACAGCTTCTTGACCATAGACCAACTCAAATGGCGACACTTTCGTAGCCCCATGCTTAGCAATATGATATGCCCATAGCGCATCTGTCAAAGTATTATGCCAACCCCGCAGCCTTTCATCGATTTTTCGCTTGATCAACTTTATAGCGCTTTTGTTTGAAAACTCTGCTTGGTCGTTGGCTTGAGCATAATACGGCGAGGAGTTGATTGTTGTGATCCCCAGGCTTCAAGCGTAATCTTGAAATGCTTCTGACATAAATACCGATCCCTGATCTGTAGTGATCGTCTGAGGAATCCCAAATCGGTAAATTATATGTTCTCTAACAAAATCGATCGCTTCAGTAGCAGTTACTTTCTTCAATGGTGCAGTTTCAACCCACTTAGTGAAATAATCCGTTGCCATCAAAATATACCGATGCCCCTTGGACGAGGAAGAAAATATTTCTCCGATCATATCAATTTCCCACCCCCTAAAAGGCCACGGCTTCACGATCGGATGTAAAATAGATGCAGGCGCATGTTGGATATTCCCAAATTTCTGACAATCTTTCCAACCTTTATAATATTTAAAAAAATCCTCTACCATCGTGGGCCAGAAGTACCCCACGCGCTTCAACATCCATCTCATATTGTATGCTGATTGATGAGTTCCACAAATTCCTTCATGAATTTCTTCGATTGCAATTTTAGCATCCTCTTCATTCAGGCATTTAAGCAATAACCCATCAAAACTCCGATAGTATAACTTGTCACTGATTAATACATACCTCTGAGCTCTCCTTTTAAGCTTCCTATCGGTTTTCCCTTGAGGATCTTTAAGATAACCGATAATTTATGCCTGCCATCCTATCGGAACAGGATTTTCAATCGAAATAATCTCCAACTCCATGATCGGTAATTTATACCCTGACGCTTCTTGAGCTAAGTCATTGGCCTCACAATTCTGTTCTCTCGGAATATGATGAATCGTGAATACGCTGAAATACTTAGCCAAATCAGAAGCTTTTTTCAGGTACTCCCAAAGCAGCTCACTATGACATTCGTATTTACCGATCATTTGGAAAACCACCAATTGTGAATCTCCATAAATCTCCACGGCTATAGCCCCAGCTTGGATTAACCACTGCAATCCCTCAATTAAAGCTTCATACTCCACCTGATTGTTAGTTAACCCAAAGTCCACGGTAACGCTGAATCGGTAAGGGATGCCACCAGGAGAAACTATAAAAATACCGATTCCGCATCCCTTCTTACACACCGATTCATCAAAGAACATTACCCATGGCAAGAGGATTGAAAGATTAATGTCTTGATAGTGTGTAATTAAATCGGCTAATATCTGCCCCTTTTACAGCTTTTGGAGATTCATATGTTAAATCAAACTCGATGAGAGTATATGCCCACTTCCCAATACGTCCTTTGATAATCGGAGCATTAAGCATGTATTTGACCACATCGGTTTGACAAACCACTTGGCATTCAACACCCAGCAAATAATGTCTCAATTTAGTACAAGCAAAGTATAAACAAAGGCAGTACCTTTCCACTATCGTATATCAGGTTTCGGGATCCAACAACTTCTTGCTTAAATAGAAAATGGCATGCTCCTTTCAATCAATTTCTTGGACCAGAACTGCCCCTATTGTTTTATCCGATACCGATAGATACAACTTAAACGGCAAATCTTCCTTCGGAGCGACCAAAACAGGTGTATTTATCAAGTATTCTTTGATATCATCAAATGCTTTCTGCTGCTCCGGTCCCCAGACAAACTTATCGGAATTTTTCAATTTAAGCAATGGAGAAAACGGAATGATTCTTTCCGATAAATTTGAAATAAATCTTCTCAAGTAATTAATCTTACCGATAAGCTCTTGTAGACAAACCTAGGCTTAGTATTCAAAATCGACTTTATTCTATCAGGATGAACTTCGATTCCTCTCTGATGTATCATAAACCCCAAGAACTTGCCGGCCGACACTCCAAAAGCACACTTCTTTGGATTCATCCTCATGCCATATTTTCGAAACCGATCCAAAACGGTCACAATATCAGCCAAGTGTTGTTCCTCCTCCTGAGATTTAATTACTACGTCATCAATGTAGATTTCAACCAATTTACCGATTATGTCATGACAGATCAAGTTCATCCCTCTCTGATAGGTAGCCCCAGCGCTGATCAGCCCAAAAGTCATCACAACCCATTGAAATAAGCCGATAGCTCCAGGACATCTAAACGCAGTCTTATTCACATCTTCTTTGGCCATAAAGATTTGATTGTAACCAGCATTGCCATCTAGGAAACTGATAATCCGATTGCTCGAGGCAGCGTCAATCAACCGATCGGCAATCGGCATCGGACATTTATCTTTATATGTTGCTTTATTCAAATCCCGAAAATCAATGCATACCCGAATTTTATCATAATCCTTTTTACCTACTGGTACGATATTAGAAATTCAATCGGCATATTTGCATGGCCGAATAAATTTTGCATCCAATAACCTCTAAATCTCAGTCTTCACTTGATCATAAATTTTCCAGCTAATCCTCCTTGGTGATTGTTTTACTGGCCGAAATCTAGGTTTCATTTTAATCTTATGCTCAACTATAGATCGGTCTAGACCAGGCATCTCATGATATTCGCAAGCGAAGCAATCAACCCGATCCTTGAGTATTTGGATAAGCCGATCTTTATATTCCCGCGGCAACTGTTTACTGATGTAAGTGGGCCTTTCTTTCCCATCGGTTCCAATATCAACTTTTTTAAGTTCATCAGCCGATATAAAACCTTGGCCCATCTTATATTCAATTTCCTCTAGAGCCACGGTTCCCAAAAAAAACCCTCATGTTCTTGAGTTACCGATTGTGCTTCTAATGTTGTTGGCTTGAACCCCAATTTACAGACGCTCAGGAAATCACACTCCTCCAAAGGTTTTCTCGATAATGCCTCTAAATTATCATGTATCTCTGCACAATCGGTTTCTGCAGTGAGAGACTCTCCTCTGACCACTTCTATCTGCTCGCCAATCCATTGAATCAGAATCTGATGTAATGTCGATGGAATGCAGCAATTGGCGTGTATCCAATCTCTTCCCAACAACACATTATAACTTTCCTTTCCTTCAATTACAAAGAAAGCTATTGGGATTGTCTTGCTCCCTACAGTAAGCTCCACCACTAGAACAGTCGGATTTCCATTGAAATCGCTTAATACCATGTTAGTCTTCACGAGATCTTCTGTAGATTTCTCAATTTTCCGACACACAGAATATGGCATTAGATTCACAGTAGCTCTACTATCCACCATCATTCTTGAGATCGGTTTTTCATTCATATAACCCATAATAAACAATGGCTTCAAGTGCAGATGGGAGTTTTCTGGTTTTTTGAATATAGCATCTTCAGCTCCAACTACCAGCTCTGCAGCAGCTTTTTCATAATCACACATGAATTCCCGAGGCAGTACACAAACCATATTAGTAGCAACCGAGGTTTCATCATCTTTATTAGCTTCAATAATAACAGCCGATCTCAACTTGGGCCTCCATTCTTGCCTGCACCTAGCTGGCTTCATCAGCTTTACTTGCTCTAACAAAGCATCCCTGAACTTCTCAGCCTCTGCCGCTTTCGCCTTAGCGTTTCTCATCCGCTGCAACCGCCGCTTCTGAGACTTTTTGATTCCACTTGGGCACCACTGTGGCAAGGGCACCTTGGGAGGCCGATGCACCTCGGTATTTTTATTCACCGAAAGGTCATCGGCTTTCTCACTAGGAAACACCAATCGATCTTTTACCGATGTTCTCTTGGGTGGAACAAACGTGTGGTTCATCGGGCAATTTTCAAGAGTAGGTAACGACATCCTTTCCTCCCAGCAGTATCGGAAAAATGGACATTCCCAATGCTCCATCTCCCAATCTTGATCTTCTGAATTCCTGTGAACCAGTTCAGGAGCGTTTGATTTGACGTTATTACGAGGCGTCTCCTTGGCCATCCGGTCATATTTTTCCAACAGCTGGTCAAAGGTTGGCTTTGGCCTTGGCTTGGAAATCGGATTATATTCTCGCCAGCGCTTTACCTCGCGCCACTCGCCAATCCTTTCACCACTTCGCCGGTTTGATGATCCAAATTTCAATTCTGGCTTCTCTTCCACCACGATCCTTTTAGAGCCAACGAACACTTTAAACCGATTGGAATTCTCGAAGTCATCGGCTTTCCTTTTGGCGTCAACCATTCCAATATAACTGACTGGGAACGGTTCTGTATCGATCTATGAATTTTTACCTTAATATCGAAGCTGTCCGCTCTCTATCGCTTTCTGGACCACTTGCTTGAACACGTTGCACTCATTGGTAGCATGCGAGTAAGAATTATGCCACTTGCAATACTTCCGCTTCTTCAGCTCTTCAAGTGGAGGAATTACATGCCCTTGTTTAAGCCAAATCTGCTTTTCTTGCAGCAGATGATCAAAAATCCGATCACACTTAGACGTATCAAAAGAATACTTGATCTTTTCAGAGCCTTTCGGCTTTATCCACCCAAGCTCAAATTCCTTCTTATTGTTCACCCATTCAGCAACATAAGCACCAACATCCTCAGTATCGGAATCATCTGAGTCTTCGATCTCATCAGCATCAACAACGTTGACGGCTTTGTCTTTACCCTTATTATTATTATTATTATTCCGATACTCTTTCTGACCTAGGTATGAATTATCCAAAAATCAGCTTTTGTACAACGCGATCTTGTGAGCCAGATATGAAATAACAGCAAATTCCTGATTGTCCACCTTCTTCTGATTGACGGGTAATAAACCCTTGAAAGCCAATTCTGCCAGTTCATTGTCAGGCAGTGAAAGGCTATAGCATCGGTTTCTTACTTCCCTGAACCGACGTAAGTAATCATTTACCGATTCACCAAACTTCTGCTTGATCATCATGATATCGGTAATCCTTGCCTCATTTTCTCCGGAATAAAAATACTCATGCAATTTCATCTCCAGATCCGGCCACGAGGTAATGCTGTTCGGAGGAAGCGAAGTAAACCAGTTAAATGCCGATCCCGATAGCGACAGTGGGAACAATCGACATTTGAGAGTATCCTTTGACGCAGCCTCCCCGCATAGTGCAAGAAATCTAGCAATATGCTCGCGCGTAGAGGTGTGATCACTTCCGCTGAATTTGGCATTCGCGAAATCAGGAACTCGGTACTTATGTGGATATTCTGTTTCATTGAAAGCCGATGGATACGGCATAGTATAATGGGGAGCAATTTTAGGAGTGTTGAACCCGCACTGCTTCATCATGTTATAAACCAGGTTCCTAGTTATCTCTTTCAGATTTTCATTCATCCCAGGATTAATCGGCTGATAGATCAGATCTGGGACCGGGACTATAGCCTGATTATTCGGTATCATCTTAATCGGAGTAGGATTGATTCTCAATGAAGGATTTGGTTGGAGAGTTCCAGCATTAGATGTTCCTGGCTGGGTATAGGTTGGATACTGATTTCCCAGATTCATCCCTTGCGGAATATTCTGATTTCCTTGAGGAGCCTGCCCAGTCATGATATTATGTAGCGCGGCGCTAGTCCCCTCTTGGACGATTCGCCCTAAAACAGATGACTGATCCAGCATCGATCGGTAAACAGAGTTGTTAATCCGATCTCTTATCACTTCGAAAAAATCTCAGGTGAGCAGTGGATCTCCAATAGAAGTCTTCGTAATCTGGCCACTGTGAGTTTTCCGATATCCAGTAAGCATTCTTTTTTTTTGTTTTCTTCATGGATCTCGGCGAGCCTATCTTCAACTTCTCTTTTCTGATCAGGGCTCAATTCATCAAATGTCACTGCCTCAGCAGCGAGCTTGAGCGCATCCAGCGCCGCTTCAGCATCGGTGCGCGTCATCTTGTTGATTTTGATTCTTGCGGTCCCACCGAGCGTGCCAAAAAGTATGTTGACACAAAAAAGTGTGTTTTTTGTGCACACACGTGCGGAAGCGTCAACTCTGGGATTGCGTCGCAACCAAGATCCAAGCGTGCCAGTCAATTTGACCTGTAAATTGACAAGCAGAAAATCGTCAGTGACTTGGCCCCAATCGGCTTTTAAAATTAGCCAGATCAAGTTATACGTAATCGGCTTTAAATAACCCGATTACAAGATCTATCGGCTTAATGCCTGATAGAGCAATTAAATGTAAATAGGCATTCAATTATAAATCTTTTACTTCTTTTTGGTATTTTTTATATAATATTAGTATTAAACCTTCGTATCAATATATTAGGTTAAACCAAGAAATAGATTGAACAGATTGGTCAGGCCAAGACAGTATTCATATCTAAATCTAGATGCAAACCAATAAACCGATTTAAAGGTCCAAGAATAATAAAGGTAGATGCAACATTAATCGGCAAATATTTACACATGCAAGATCCAAAATGAGGCATACACAAGATCGATTAAACGAGACGGTTGCATACATCGGATTCTGGAAAAGACATATGAAATACTTGATAATCGGCATTGCAGGATAAACACACATTACAGATCGATTAAATCGAGACAGTGCAATATGCGAGAACACATTAAAGATCGGTAAATCCCGAGACAGTTTAACATGCTTTCTATACACGAGATCAAGATGATACAGCCATGCATACGGGTTACAAGGAGAGAATCGATTATCCCATCGAGATAGCTCTACCTACGATTTGAAGCCTTTCGACGAGGTCGATCGGATTCGAGAAAGTAGTTGTGTTTGTGTATGATGTGTCCTTTTTTTCCCGATACCTATGGTCCTATTTATATTATTACAAATTCGAAACCGATACGACCTATTTTACCGCGTCGTGAAATATATTTTCTGATCAGAGCGTATTTCTTCCGGAGTCTTCCAATTATCGGTATCCTTCAATATGCATTTCCTCTTTGCCGATGAAGCCATTTTCTGATTCGGCCCAATAATTTTTGATATTTTAGCCATTTCACCATGTCCGATTTTTCTACCAAATTTGGGTGTCAACACTTTTTCTGTAGCTTGGGGTAGATGAGAGAGTGTTTGAGCCTTAGATCCATCTGTCTCTCATCTTTACATTTAGGCTGTCCATGTGAGGATCTTCCGTATTCTCTGGATAACTCTTTGGTTGAAGGGGAGTTTTGGAGATTTCCTTGCTTTTTGTATTTTTAGGCAATATTTCAGGTGGTTTGCAGGATGCCCATTTGTGTTTTGTGGTCTTTAACTTCTTTCGGTTGCGATTGGTTCTTGTGGAGTTCTTTTGGTGCTTCATTTGGTATCAATTTTTTAACTGGTATTTTTGAACCAAATTTTGATCAAAAAAATTTTGATTGATTTGTTGAGGGGGAGTTTTTGATCATTTTTGTATTAGAATATAGGCTGCTCTTGCTTTTTGGAGCTTTGTCTATTATGCTTTTGAATTTAGGCTTAGCAAAATGCCCTAGCTATTCTTATCATAGCTTGTGCTAGCTTGGTTCAATTGGTGGCTAGCTTTATAAATGCAAATGTTTTGGTTTTAAAATTGATGTGGCTTGAAATATTCACTTTTTGAGTGTTGTTGCTTGATGAGCTTTTTGTGGTCTCCATTCAGTTACTCTTGCAACCTTGCGAAATCTCTTGTTGGCCATAATCTTAGGCTCATGTAAATAAAACTAAAAGCATGCAAATTTTCAATTTTTGGAGAGTTTTCACCGGTTCTCCTTCACGAGACGGCTTGTCATTGCACACAAGAGGCATGAACTTGGGAGAAAATCGGATAGCTAAGGTGTGTGAATCCTTCAGCTTCATGCTAGGCACCGTCGGCTATTGGTACAAGGCTAGAGGCCTTCCCGCCTAAATTTAATGAAGAGTGACCTAGGAGGTCATTTCCAGTGACCCTTGAGATGTGTTTTAAACCTATGGAAGCATTCAAAATGTTTTAAAAAAATAAGAAAATGCTAGTTAGTTGAGCTACTTACTAGGATTGCATATGGTGTTCTATTGGTGCCGTTTTGATGCTTCATTAGGCCTCGGCATTTGGCTTATGATTGTCTCAACACGTCTTGCAAAATGAAAAATCAATTTGCTAGCATCTTTTGAACTTGCAAGCACCAAACTAAAATTGCTTTACTTCAAGCATCTTTGCCATGTGCTTCACGTTCAATTGGTTAATTTTCAAAGCTCCCTAGGTTTGCATATGCATTGCCTTTTGCATATTCGCTTGCCCTCTAAATTTCTTGATGCCTATATTGCCAAAGAATTGATTGAAAAAGGCATCAACTGATTTTCTTGTGAAAAAGAGGGAGAATCTTGTTTTGGGAGACTTTGATTCTAATGTCTTAGATATTTTGAACAATTGCTTCTTTGATTTGATCCAAGCATGATCGGCATTTCACAAATGGTTCTTGTTTTCAATTTTGAAAACTTCAAAATCCTTTTTCGAGAGGTTTGTCAATATATTCATCAAGGGGAGTGGTAAGACCCATGTGGTGGGTCACCTAGTATAGTGATGAATATATTGTACGGGTTTGAATTTAATGTGATTTTGATGTGCCTTGAGTTGCATTTGTGAAACAGACACGAGTTGAGTGTTTGGCAGACGGTGTCCGATGTCAACCGAAAACATCGAGTAGTGACGGGTTTTCGTGAGATTTTTGATCGGACGGTGTCCGGTGGTGTCCTGTCTGTGCAATCTTGAGCGTGAGCGAACAGTATTTGGTGGGTCGTGTCAATGTGATACGTGTTCATTGTTGTATGCTTGTGTTGATGTTGAGCTTGGCTTTTGTTGATCTTGTGATGTGCTAACCTTGCCGAAGAGGTAAGGTGCATGGTTTTTCCATGTGTTCACCTTTGTGATGCAGTTATCGGCGGATACGTGGCAGACGCTTCGCGGGGACAACTGTAGACTGGTGCATCCGGACGCGTGCAAGCGACCGGGTTCGATGACCTGGCGGTCACATAAGTGAAAGGGATATGCCCTAGATCAATCATAGTGATGATTGTACCATGTCTTTGTTCATGTACATATGATAACGTTGTTTATAAGTTCCCTGAATAAATGTCATGACTTTGTCCATTGGGTACGACTTGATTGTGAAACACATTGTTATATGACTTTATTCTAAACAGGTCCCTGATCCATATCATTACGAGGAGCGGTTATGATTTGATCAGCATACGTATTGGTTGATAGTAATGTTTGTATCCATTCCACTGCCGAGTGAATTGGTTGAGCTATCGACAAGGCTGGCGCGCATATTGCATTGAGCTTGACTGGTATCAGGAGGCAAAGGGATCGGTATATGAGTGTATCAAGGTTCAGCCGAATAATGATTCTATGCATTCGGGGGCCAATACGTACTGCTACGTGCCTCTTTTGATCGGTGGATTGGAAACGAATTTCCGGATCCACGGCCGACTTGCACTGAACCTAACAGGTCACACACTTAACGGGTTGGAACTGTTTAATGGGTCTGTGCGTGGATATGATCTACGTAGAACATAGAAACCCTAGCGGGCCGAAGCCCACTAGCGTGACTATATAAGGAGAGGCATAGGGGCGGCGTGAATATTGTTGAACCTTCACCATGCCTAGCCATCGTGCGCCCCTCTTGCTCTCCAAAAACCCTAGCCGCACGGTGAGGTGCTAGCACACCCCGTGAGGAGTTCCTGCTCGGTATGTGTGGATACAGCTAGAGGCGCTGCCGTATGCGGACGCACTATTCGGTCGGATCGTCAGCGAGCACAGGTGAAACATCGGTGAGCAGTCGGCGAGCAATCCGCAACCACTCGGCGAACACCGGCGAGCACTCGGGAACCACTCGGCCAAGACGGGTGAGTACTCGGCGGTGATCTGGGCGAGTATGTCTACTTCCTCTACGCGCAAGGATCTGCTTCCGCTGCATCTGCGCGTCAAGGGTAATGATCTGTGATCCTCTACTTGCATGTGCTCCAGAGTGATTCGTGGTAGAAAATTTTGTTTGGATCGATATGATCGGCCTAATGAAAATCGGTTCATGTTGATGATCCAGCAGTCGGCTTGATGTGATCAATCCAATTGGAATTTTCATTGCGCTTTCATAGATGTGATCTATGTTCCCCGCATGGTGCACCGCGGGCGTTGCCCGCACCCTAGTGTCGACGGTTGAGATATCGATCTCAAGTCAACTAAGGTTCTTGAAAAAGGGGAGATAGGAGACACGCTGAACAGAACGAACAACAATCAACGACAAAAAGGGAGACATGAGTTTTTATCCTGGTTTAGGCCTCTCGAAGAGATAATAGCCCTACGTCCAGCCTTACTTTATACCAAAGAGGATTACAAGGTGGAACTCGACGAGACGAACAGGTCTCGACGAGAATATGAGTCAATACAATGGTGCTTGGCCCCTCTACACGCCATAGGGGCTCTGTTTATATAGTGGTGATGAACCGACCTACCGAAGGATAATCGGGCCGGGCTAACTACGAGATCGTAACAAACTCGTACCATGCCAAATACATCTCACGGTAGATAAGGTAAACTACATGAGTATATAGCTGATGCCCTAACTATAAGAACAGATACAAACACTAATAAATGCACGAGGTCGAGCGGATGCCAACATGCCAACTTGAATGAGTTATGATGTCCATGGCTTGCGATCTAAACTTAGATTGGATGAAATCAACCCCTCGGGGAGCCGAAGGGCGTCGGACAAAAAAATCGAGGCGAGGGGGGGGAGGGGGGGGATGATCTGTATCGGCGGTTTAGAGCAGACCGTGGACAGAAAGGAATGTATGTCGTCGGCTAAAAATAAGGCCGCCGATACAGATGAATCTGTGTCGGCGGCTCACCAAATGCCGCCGACATAGAGCATCTAACTCAGTACAAATACAAACCATGCGCAGCTATGTTGACATAAATTTAATTGCTCAGACGGTTATCAGCGCACGGCGCGGCGCGGGCTCCCAGCGGGAGGTCGCGGGTTCTAGCCCGCGTCTGCGCCCCCTGATTATTTTTTATTTATCTGTGTCGGCGGCTAATAGAAAGCCGCCGACACAGAGGCACCTTGCCCTCGACTGTTACCACCCAAGTGCTGACCCACATGGCAGAGACATGTCACGTCTGACATGCGGGATTGATTTTCCGTTAGGCCGTGATGGCGCCGTTAGCGTGCTGCTTCTGTGTCGACAGGTTTACTATTGCTGCCGACATAGATTGTTCTAGCGGGACCCAAATTCAAATTTCCCATCCAGGACGCTTATTTGGGTTCATCTGTGTCGACGGTACATTTTTAGCCGCCGATATTTACGGCCAAATTTGAATTTTGTATTCAACGGCGGGAGGGGGACGGAGGATTTGTCGTCGGCTATTTTGATGCCGCCAATACTGACATTGTCTGTCGGCGGTTTAATGTTAACCGCCGACAGAAGTTTGTCGACAACTCTTTGGCTGTCGACACATATATTTTTGGCCACCCACAAAGATGCACATTCCTGTAGTGTTTATATGCTTCTCCATTGCATCCCTCTTTATAGTAGGACATCCCTATGACTCAATAAATAAAGATTTACAAATAAATACTAGTCTTGATGCCTCCTTGCAATATGTTCACTTTTGAAGGGTACACCATCACATGTAAACATGTATCTCATGGATTTAACCTGTATAACTATTGGCGATTCTTATGCCTTTTGGCTTTAATCCGCTGGCGCACGGATATCGCTGTAGCTTTCACCCGGGAGTATTCCAAGGTATCGATTTCCACGAGGAACGAGAAGTGCTCTAGTCTAGAATCTAACTTGATCGGATAGATAATGGTGGTAATGACAGTAATGATGGGAGTGGGATATGATATTTCGGGTTGGGGGGCTCTACGGTTTCTACATAGCCAAAGATACAAAATCACTGACACACAATTGCTACTCTGTATCGGAGCTCGGACACTCAGTACCACCCGCTATCCTGAATTGGAATCCTGAATGGTTATGATCGTTCCGATTGGGCTCAACTGGTCTGCAAATAATGGGGCGGATTTCACAAAGTCTAAGCCGGATAATAGGGTTGTCACCACCTATTACCTACCACGCATCCGTTGAAGCAGGTGCCTATCGGCTACTAACTAGTCCAAACACCACGTTTGTACCTAGTAGTAATATGTACCAAGAACGTTACTTCGATACGCACCCCTACTACCTTTTATACAAATCTCTAGGTGGACAATTAAGCATAAAGATCTTAGCACTCAAGAATTGTACGGGCTTAATACCAACAGAGTAACCAAGTATATGAAAGAACGTTGCTTATTCAACAAAGAATTGAGCTAAGTGTTACCGAACAATGGAGCGAAGCTGAACTCTCACTCTCTCCTACTTCTACATTTCAAAATGGACAGTATAGAGCTGATTTCTTCTCTTCTCCACTTATCCATGATCACAAATGAGGGTGAACACCTCCTTTTATAGTGTGCCGGGGCGAGTGAGCGAGTGCCACGTGTTGGGACAAGTGTCACTCAACTCCCCTCCGAAGGAGAATCCAAGGAGGGCAGGGTTAGGTCGGCCGGCCTAGTGGGTCGGCCGGCCCGGCTTCTATTGATCCCGGCCCTCCAAATCTCCTGGGATGCTCCTTGTGCGGTGTAGATCGTCTCCCTAGGTCAGTTTGGCAGTAGGAGACCGGTAGCATTGGGTTCCTTTAGAATCCTATGCATTCTTGTGAAGCAATCCATGTTTCGTGATCAAACCAACTTGCGTGGATGGTTGGGAGGGCCTCTAGGTGTGTTGCTTGGCGTGTGGGAAAGAAACCGAGGCAAATTGGCCAAAAGAAGGGACCGGCCGACCTAGCTTGGGTCGGCCGACCTACTGGTCTGGTCCGTCATCTTCCGGAACTCCTTTCTTCCTCATCCGAGCTCCAAGTATAGCAAATAATATATGCGTTTCGATCGTCTCGACGAGCTCTTCATTATGGTGTAGTTCATTTTGTCATTTGATGACTTTTCAAAATATGTTTAATTTAAACTTCATCTTTCGTCCGATTTGGATACTGCCAATAAATCGTCTTTTCTTGTGTGTGCTGCAAAATATGAGACTACACCAAAACTCGTGGAACTCATTAATGTTAGCCTCAATGTAATTTGAATTCCTTTATTTTGTAGATATGTTGATGGTCAAAAGTATAAAATATTACAAATAAGGACCGTTAACACACCCCCACACTAGATCTTTGCTTGTCCCGAGTAAAGGAATTGAAATATGAACAAGGAGTTAATAAAAGATTAAGGTGGGCTTCATGCACAACTTCTCAAGATGAATAGCTAGCATAAAGGTTATTCCAAAACGTTTCTCGTACTTGTGAGATTTTGAAGTGGCTAAAGACCTTACCTTTAGAAGTTGATAGATGGAATAACTTGATTAAGGTAATAAGTCCCTTCCTATCCTGAGACAAACTCGGGGTTTTTAGAAGTTTTGGAAGAATTCCCAACTCATTTCTATTCCTCGAGTGATACTCTCAAGTCGCTAATGGGTGGTTCCTTACCAAGGCCTGCGGCCAACTTCTCCCTACAAACTAAGTCTTATGTGGAGCTCATGGTAGGGGCAAATGTTTGCTACTCTAAGGATGCGTATATTGTTGAGTCAAAACGTAATCCTAATGAAGATCGTGCTACTCCAAATTCCGATCATTAAGAGAATAAATGCTCAGGGGTAAGGGAGATAATGGACTCACGCCAAAGGAATAGAATTAAACACAAGTGCAAGGATATGTTGTACTAATGAGTTCAACATATCAGATCTTGTGTTTGAGGAAGATGGTCTTTATTTGAACTCCTTATTTTAATGAATCCCTCTTTTAAAATTTTGAAATCCTTTGAGACCATGGAGCTACCCAACTCCTTATTTTAATGAATCCCTCTTTTAAAATTTTGAAATCCTTTGAGACAATGGAGCTACCCTTCTCTCTTTTATTATTATTTTTTTCTTCTTTTTTTTTCTTTCTACTTCTCTCTCTCTCTTTTTTATGAAATAGCTCCATGTCTCTCTTTCTTTCTTTCTTTTTTTTTTCAAGGGATCAAAAGAAAATGGAGTTCTTTGTTATGGACCATTTGGTGGATAGGTTCAAAAGGTATGCAAAAGGATAGAGATTGGCTTTTGATTTTTGGAAAGAATGCCTGGCGAGGCGGATGCTTGAATCCGATGTGGAGTTCAGCATAACCAGACATGGAAAGGCTAGCAACTACAAAGGGTACGCAAAATGAGAATGATCGGTATCGAAGAGCACTACTTCTTAAGGACTCAAGTTTTGACAAAACTCAACACAAGCAAAGACAGCATGAATTTAATTAAGTTGGATACCTAGGCTCTAATAGGTAATAAGTCACTAAGGAAAATCCAGAGTTGGGATTTTATTTTAGTTAAAAATAAAAATCCTCCGAGTTGAACTGGATCAAGGAGAGGGGCATAACCTCTATTTTGCTATATCACAGATGTCAACAACTTAGGTAGGTTTCTCCCTAATTAAAATTTGATCCCACCGGAATTGAGTACTAATTAAGGAATAAAATTTATGCAAACTAACATGTGAGAGACAAAGTTGTGCTCTTTGTATTTTCTATAGTGTGCATTGTCATTTTTCATGAATTGGTGGCATCACACTAGTTTTTTTTTTTCAAATTAACACATAGGGGAGAGTGAGCATGAATAATACCGGTCGGTATACAAGTGAAACAATTAAGCACATGCTTCAAGTTCGGAAAACACTTTTATTTTCTAAAAGGATTTTTTTTTGTCATCATTCATTTCTTTTTTTTTTGAAATTTCTAGGTTATTGAATGAAACGAGGTAAATAAAAAAAGGGTTCCAGAATACTTACCTCTCGGCGTTCGGGATCAAAAGCTTGACCTCGGGAGCTTTTCACGATGCAGCTAGTGTGACGATGTAGCTCCCTCCATCGCCATTTTCTTCAATTTAGTCCTGTTTTTTTTTCTAGCTGCAAGATTTGTGCCAAACAAGACTACGAGATTTGCAATATTTATTATGCACAAACGCATCCACAACCAGCATGTGAAAAAGGTTTTCGCCTAAGAGCATACGATGGTTGATGGTTTCGTAAAATTTGGCACTCACAGAATCGGAAGGCATGTCTAGCAAGAATGGGGATTGGGGTTCCTGAAGAATGAAACTTCTGTTTTCACCAGCAAAACCTTCTTTAACGGGTTCTACGCTTGGCATCTCAGGAACGTCCTTGGACCATATGCATTTCACCTCAAATCTTTGTCTACGACGTTCTCAGGGTACCTCTATTGCCTCAAAACTATCCCAACCCTCTTCGACACTCCTCTTGTTGTTATGAACGTTTTTAGACTCGCCCAAATCACGATGAGGAAGTTCCTCCTGAACAAGACCAGGATGCCAGTCGGGACCAAAGAACCATTTGATGTATTCTTCCTTCTCCTTAACAGGATCATAGAACCATTCGGGATCAGATTCGGGATTTTTCTTGGCGCTCTGAGAGATGTGAGCATCAAGGTAGCCCTCTTCTTCTTCCGTAACAGGATCAGAGATCCAATCGGGAGCAGAATCACGAGCTAGCTTGGCATGTCGAGCGATGAGAGTAAAAAGATCCTCCTCATCCTCACTAACGGGATCTACGAACGGTTTGGGCCAAGCCTCACGAGATTTCTTGATGAGAGTATGAAGGTCATCCTCATCCCCAACTTGAGTAGGAAGAATTTTAGGCTCGAGATTGCAGGAAAACAAAAATCAAAATCTTCCGAGTTGAACTAGATCAAGGAGAGGGGCATAAACCTCTATCTTGCTATATCACAAATGTCAACAACTTAGGTAGGATCCTCTCTAATTAAAATTTGATCCCACCGGAATTGAGTACTAATTAAGGAATAAAATTTATGCAAACTAACATGTGAGAGACAAAGTTGTGCTCTTTGTATTTTCTATAGTGTGCATTGTCATTTTTCATGAATTGGTGGCATCACACTAGATTTTTTTTTTCAAATTAACACATAGGGGAGAGTGAGCATGAATAATACCGGTCGGTGTACAAGTTAAACAATTAAGCACATGCTTCATGTTCGGAAAACACTTTTATTTTCTAAAAGTAAAAACTAATGTTTTGTTGATTTTTTTTGAAATTTCCAGGTTATGAAGCGAGGTAAATAAAAAAAAGTTCTAGAATACTTACCTCTCGGTGTTCGGGATCAAAAGCTTGACCCCGGGAGCTTTTCATGATGCAGCTAGTGTGATGATGTAGCTCCCCCCATCACCATTTTCTTCAATTCAGTCCTGTTTTTCTAGCTGCAAGGTTTGTGCCAAACAAGACAACGAGATTTGCAATATTTATTATGCACAAACGCATCTACAACCAGCATGTGAAAAAGGTTTTTGCCTAAGAGCATACGATGGTTGATGGTCTCGTAAAATATGGCACTCACAGAATCGGAAGTCATGTCTAGGAAGAATGGGGCTTGGGGTTCCTCAAGAATGAAACTTCCGTTTTCACTAACAAAACCATTTTTAACAGGTTCAACGCTTGGCATCTCAAGAACGTCCATAGACCATATGCATTTTACCTCAAATCTTTGTCTACGATGTTCTGGGGTTACCTCTATTCCCTCAAAACTATCCCAACCCTCTTCGACACTCCTCTTATTGTTATGAACGTTTTTAGACTCGCCCAAATCACGATGAGGAAGTTCCTCCCGAACGAGACTAGGATGCCAGTCGGGACCAAAGAACCATTTGATGTATTCTTCCTTCTCCTTAATAGGATCATAGAACCATTCGGGAGCAGATTCAGGATTTTTCTTGGCACTCAGAGAGATGTGAGCATCAAGGTAGCCCTCTTTTTCTTCCTTGACAGGATCAGAGATCAAGTCGGGAGCAGACTCACGAACTAGCGTGGCATGTCGAGCGATGAGAGTAAAAAGATCCTCCTCATCCTCACTAACAGGATCTTCAAACGGTTTGGGGCAAGCCTCACGAGCTTTCTTGATGAGAGTATGAAGGTCATCCTCATCCTCACTAACGGGATCTACGAACGGTTTGGGGAAAGCCTCACGAGCTTTCTCGATGAGGGTATGAAGGTCATCCTCATCCCCATCTTGAGTAGGAAGAATTTTAGGCTCAAGATTGCAGGAAAACAAATCGTTCAAAATTTTCCCTTCATCCTTCTCTTCAAGGCGAAAGCCTTCAGGCCAAAATTTGACTAAGCTATTAGGTTTAGAATGGCCATAGAAAAGTGGTTCTTCCATGAGAGGTTCAGAAAATTGGAAGGTGGTGGTAGGATTACCCTCGTAGTGTCCCGAATCACAATGTTCTTGAGAATGGGACTGAAAACCGTCTTGAGATTTTCCGTCAGAGACATGGGGTGGAGTGCACCAAGGACTGTGGTATGAGGATTGAAGACCCAAATATTTGGAAGTTTCTCTGGGATCTTCATGGAAGAGCTTTGGGTTCAAGGGGTAAGATGGTTCGGGAAGGCTCATTTCGGGTCAGCATGGGGGATCTTGGGTTTTGAGAGAGGGTGCTTGGGAAATGGCTTGAACGCCTTTTGTGAGATCATGGGATTCCTCATAAATTTTCGAATCATGGATTTTGTTGAGAATTTCATTTCCCTCCTTCATAGTTTTGAAAACAAAGGCTCCTCTAGAGGCTATATCTAGGAATTTAACACTCTTAGGGGTGAGACCCATATAAAAGTGCTGCATGAGCATGGGTTCTGGTATGTCTAGATCAAGACCTAGCAGGACTAAGTTGGTAAAACGAATCCAAGCATCATTCAAAGATTCTCTCTCTTCTTGTCGAAAGCTTACAACCTCTCTTCGGAGATTGCAAATTTTTGATATGGGGAGGTAGTCAAAGCAAAAATTTTCTCTTAGCGCCAACCAACTTCCTCCTACATCGCCTACGCAAAAGTAATACCACTTTTTGGCTGACCCCTTTAAAGAGAATGGGAAAAGCTTCCATTTCAGGGTTTCAGGGGACATGCCTAAAAAAGAAATGGTAGAACATATTTGCTCAAAATCTCGTAGGTGGTCGCATGGATTTTCACCTTTCATCCCCACAAATGATTTCTCCCGAATCATGGCTATGAGTTCTGGACGAAATTCATAGCCAGATGCATGGTTAGGGTCGGAAGATGGTGGAGGTGCGAAGGGCATGCCCTTCGGAGCTGAAAATTGAAAGATAGGAGTGGTGTCCATATGTGGTGGTACGCAGACAAGCAGGGTTCTAAACTAGAACAGCAACCGTTCCCCGGTAACGGCGCCAGAAAGCTTGTTGGCGATTCTTATGCCTTTTGGAATTAATCCGCAATCGCACGGATATCACTGTAGCTTTCACCAGGGAGTACTCCGAGATATCGATTTCCACGAGGAACGAGAAGTGTGCTAGTCTAGAATCTAACTTGACCGGATGGATAATGGTGGTAATAACAGTAATGATGGGAGCGGGATAAGATAATTCGGGTTGAGAGGCTCTACGGTTTCTTTACTTAGCCAAAGGTAAAAAATCACTAACACACAATTGCTACTCTGTATCGGAGCTCAGGGACTCACTACCACCCGCTATTCTGAATTGGAATCCCGAATGATTATGATCGTCCTGATTTGGCTCAACTGGTCTGCAACTAACGGGGCGGATTTCACAAAGTTTAAGCCGGATAATAGGGCTGTCACCACCTATTACCTACCACACGTCCGTTGAAGCAGGTGCCTACCGGCTACTAACTAGTCCAATCACCACGTTTGAACCTAGCAGTAATACGTACCAAGAACGTTACTTCGATACGCACCCCTACTACCTCTTATACTAATCTCTAGGTGGACAATTAAGCACAAAGATCTTAGCACTCAAGAATAGTACGGGCCTAATACCAACAGAGCAAAATGTATATGAAAGAACTTTGCTTATTCAATAAAGAATGGAGCTAAGTGTTACCGGACATAAGAGCGAAGCTGAACTCGCACCCGAGTCGGCTCCGGAGCACGAGGTGGAAGAGAGCCGACACCTCCGGCGTCTCCCCAACACTCAACTCTCCTCTCTCCCTACTTCTACATTTCTAAGTGGACAGCATAGAGCTCCTTTCTTCTCTTCTCCACTTCTCCATGATCACAAATGAGGGTGAACACCTCCTTTTATAGTGTTCCCGAGCCAATGGGAGGGTGCCACGGCATGGGACAAGTGTCACACAACCCCCCTCCAAAGGAGAATCCAAGGCGAGCCCGGGGGTGGGTCGGCCGGCCTAGTTTGGTCAGCCGGCCCGCCTTTTTCATCATCTAGCCGCCAATTTTGCATGGGATGCTTCATAAACAGTGTAGATCATCTTCCCAAGTCGGTTTGGCAGTTGAAGACTGGTAGCATTGGGTTCCTTTAGAATCCTATGCATTCTTGTGAAGGAATCCATGTTTCTGGATCAAACCGACTTGCATGGACGGTTGGGTTGGCCTCTAGGTGTGTTGCTTGGCATGTGGGAAAGAAACCGACGCAAATTAGCCAAAAGAAGGGACCGGCCGACCTGGCTTGGGTCGGCCGGCCCAGGGTTTGGGTCCGGTCTGGTCCGTCGTCTTCCGGAGCTCATTTCTCCCTTGTCCGAACTCCAAAAATAGCAAATAATATATGCATTTCGATCGTCTCGACGAGCTCTTCATCATGGTGCAGTCCATTTTGTAATTTGATGAGTTTTTAAAATATGTTTAATTTCAACTTCATCTTTTGTCCGATTTGCATACGGCCGATAAATCGTCTTTTTTGGTGTATGCCTGCAAAACATGAGACTACACCAAAACTCGTGGAACTCGTTAATCTTAGCCTTAATGTGATTTGAATTCCTTTATTTTGTAGATATGTTGATGGTCAAAAGTATATAAAATATTACAAATAAGGACCGTCAACACTTCCCTCGTGGGCCTCGGGCTCACGGGCAGGGAGATCATCCGCGACTTCACAGTGAACAGGATTTGTCCGCTGCAGAGAAGGCCCTACCCCTTCTATAAGATAGAAGGATGGGAAGACATCACCAGGGAGAGCACGGGTAAGTACCTTTAAGACTCAACCTTTACTTGGTGATTTCATCTGAACAGGAACTGAAGATTTCTTCTATTCGGGCAGTGCAACCGACAGACGCATGGGTGACCGAGCAGGTCGACTCCATGCTGAAGGCTGCCAAGAAGGACGGCGAGGTCACCGGCGAGGTGGCCTACACGTGACCACGCAACGTGCTTATCCGCACATCCGAAGTAAATTACTTGAACCCCCGTTTGTTTCGCTGGACTTGTACTGTCGTAAAATGCTAACATTTGCTTCCCAAACAAACAGGAGGACTAGCTGATCCTAGGAGAGATCGTGGAGGAGCTCTCCATGACTGAGGGAACGGGGAAGGGCAAGGCCAAAATGGCCGAGAAGCCCAAGGTAGCCGCCGCGCCGACGCGGAGCTCGCTGCGTCATGGCAGCCGCCAACCCTCAAGGAAGCCCCCCGCGGCGACGAAGCGTGCCGAGTAGGCCAAGCGAGCGCCGGGCCAGCCAAGCGGGAAAAGACCAAGCCCCTCTCTCCTCATCGAGCAAAGCGACGAAGAGGTAAGGGTCATGACCCTTTGGCTTAAGCGCTATGCGCAGGCTCACCCGGGCCATTTGGTACGACTGCAACAGTCGCTGAGCAGAGGAGGCTCGAGGAAGATGTCGCGCGCAAGAAAAAACTTCTTGCGTTGCGTCAAAAGAGTGCTCAGCTCAGCAAGGAGCTGAGCTTGTCGCCGCAAGCTCCTGGAAGCCAGGGCGAAGAAGCCGGGGAGCCCCCGAGCAAGAAGCGCAAGCTCCATCGAGGAGCGAAGAAGAAGGTCACGTTCCCTGCGGCAAGTATGCAGTAACAAGGCTGTTCCCTCTGCGCTGTACCAAACCGCGCACGAACTAACTCTTCTCTTTTTCATCAGCCGCCCAGGAGGAAGTCGCGGACTACGTGTACGCGGCGGTCGAGCGGTCCTTGCGGGATCGCGGAGGAGCTCTCCGAAACCGAGGGAGCGAGGAAGAGCAAGGCTAAGGCGGCCGAAAAGCCTAAGGTGGCCGTAGCGCCGACGCGGATCTCTCCGCGCCGTAGCGGCCGCCAGCCGTCCCTGAAGCCCCCTGTGGCAAAGAAGCGCCCCGGGCAACTTAAGCGCGAGCGCGGCCAGTCGAAGGGAGAACGCCCAAGCCCATCCCTCCTCGCCGAGCAAAGCGATGAAGAGGTACGGAACCTGTCCCTTTGGCTGAAGCGCTTTACACAAGCTCATCCGTGCCGTGTGGAATGGCTGCAACAGATCGCCGAGCAGAGGAGGCTCGAGGAGGAGGCCGCGCGCAAGGAAAAGCTTCTTACGTTGCGCCAAAAGAGCGCTCAGCTCAGCAGGGAGCTGAGCCTGTCACCGCGAGCTTCTGGAGGCCAGGGCAAAGAAGCCGAGGAGCCCCCGAGCAAAAGGCGCAAGCTCCATCGAGGAGCGAAGAAGAAGGTTAGATCCCCTGCGACAGGTATGTAACAGGAAAGCTCTCCCCTTTGTTTTGTACCAAACCGCAGCAGCCCAGGAGGAAGTCGCCGCGGACTACGTGTACGCGGCGGTCGAGCGGTCCTTGCTGCCCTAGCATCTGCACGATGCCACGCGAGCAACGAGGCTTCTCGCCCTTAAGGACAAACTGGCAGCGTGGGCTGCGGTCCCATCCGGCTCCAGCGACCGCATCGACACCTTGAAGGGCGCGATCAGCAGGCTGGAAGCCCAAGAAGCGGAGCACGGCGCCACGAAGGGCGGAGCCAAGGTCTTGGCTCTGCCGGCTGCCCAAGGCGGGGCCGAGCAGACGGCCCTCCGGGCACCTCGTCGCGGGGGGAGATCGTCCCTGTGGCGACGGCAACCTCCGGCGAGCATGGACAAATCCCTGCCACCGGGGAGCAAGAAGAATATCGGGGACAGGGGGCTCAAGTCATCCTGTCCGTTACTCCACCGGCGTCTCCAGTCGGAGAGGCACCGGTTCTGCCCGAAGGAGAATGGGCAGAAGAGCAATAAGAAGGGCAGGAGCACGAGGGCGATACTCCCTCGCCCGTCGCAACTGCACCAAGGCGGGCACGCGCCCGCGCGGAAAAGACGAGGCGGAAAGAGCGCCGCGCTGGTCTCTTCCCGAACAGACGAGGCTTCGTGACGCACGGCCTCGAAGATCGCCTGCACCGGGGTCTGGAGCGTCGGCTTGAAGAGGTAAGTCTCAAAACCAACCCCAGTCCACTCGAGCTATAGCCGCCCAAGGCGACTGACTTGGTCTTCTCTCTTTCAGTTCATGAAAGGCACCATGGAGGACCTCATGGAAGGCGTCACCGTCGAACGCAGCGCCGTTCTAGCGGCCTTCCAGGAGCAGCTCCGGATGAGGGGGCTCGAGGGGGAGCCTCCTGCACCAGCCAAAAGCCGAAGCCGGCTGAAGGCTAAGGTGAAAAAGCTAAAGGCCCAACTGAGCGATGAGAGGCAGGTTTCCGCGGCCCTTCAGGCGAAGCTCTCAACCCTGTGGGTATCACAGGAGGAAACCGAGGAGATGCGCGGGCTGGCTGCGAGGGCGAGCACCGCGGAGAGAAAGGTCGAGGAGTTGGGCGATCAGCTCAAGACCACCGAGCAGCGAGCTAGTCGGAGCGAGGATCTGACCGAGCAGTTGCGCGCCAAGACTGAAGAGGCAGCGCAGAAGCAGCGGAGCAGGCCAGGCACAGCAAGGAGGAAACCGAACGTCTCCGAGCTGAGGCCAGAGAAGGGTTCAAAGCGCAAGGGGAAGTCCTGCGCCTCAAGATAGAGAACGAGGCACTAAAGAATGAGCTTGCTTCCAAGTAGAAGTAGGATTGTACCCCTTGTACCTGCAAATTTTGGTTATTGCAATAAAGACTTACCTTTTCCCTGAAAAAAGAGCAGCAAAAAGACAAGAACGAACAGGAAACCAAGAGCAAGGCACAACAGCATTAGAAAGTTTTTTTAAGAAAAACCGGTAGAACGCACAGCCTAACTCCCAGCCCCCGTTGTGCATCTGCTCGAAAACCTGAGTTTGCGAACTCGAACAGGTGCACAAGGAAAAGAACGGCACCCTAGCCCCCGGTACGAACGATCACTATACCATGACACAGAATTAGGGGCAGACGTCTGCCGGTAAAAATCAATAACAACGGCAGACTGTGTGCCGGCAATTATACAAAAATAACCGATGCACTGTCTGCCGGGAAAAATCTATATTAGGGGCGAACCGTCTGCCGGGAAATATAAATTAAATACCGACGAACCGTCTGCCGGTGATAGAAATTATCAGGGACTCACTGTCTGCCGGTAATATTACTTCTCTAGCGGCCAGCGACAGTACTGCGCAGCCAGGCAGCCACGTCGCCCGCTTTTCCCCAGCGTGGCCACGTCGCCCGCTTTTTCTCCGCCGCCCGATCGCCTTTCAGCGTTGATTACCGCAGTCCACCTCCTCTATTCCACGACCCGCGGCGCAGCCATCCCGCAACCCTAGCCGCGCCAGCCCCCTTCCCCGATCCACCCTCGCCGTCGCCCGCGCTCCGCCTTTCCCGGTCT
>SPJY01032227.1:0-20499 GCA_005191435.1 Raddia distichophylla | reverse complement strand
TTTGATCCAATCGTTTCCTTCCGCGTACCTTGTTGATTGCTATCCTTTCATATCTGGCAACGCTAGTTTTCATCTTGGAACTAAGCGTCAACCTTCGCCAGATATTCCAACCCCATAAAAAGTTAGCCAGTCATCTCGTTTGATGCTACCATACCTACCCATATGATGGTCCTACAAAATAAAATATCCATTTGTCAAAACTTTCCAAAAAGTCCTTATTATGTCAAGGCCAACAAAAGAGAGAAAAAAGACTAATCCAGTCTTAAAAAAAAGAGGGGGAGAGAGAGAGAGAGAGAGAGATCAAGCTCTCAAAGAAAAATATAATCTCTTCGTGCCTTTCAAAGCCTTCTTCGCAAATAGGACAATAATGTTTTGGAAAATGGATTTTTAGGAGGGAAACCATCATTCCATAAATACAAGATCGATGTATTGGACTTGTCAGTACCATACATCCTTGCACTTGTATTTCTTCTTATTCCTTTGGTGCAAGTTCATTCTCTCCCTCACCCCTGAATATGAATTCTTATATGATTGGAAATAGGAATAACATTATCTTCATTAGGATTTAATTCTAACCTGACAAAAGTATGACATGACCATACGTCAGAAAAACACGCTGACAGTAGGATGAGAGGCTATCCTGGCCTTGGTAAGGTTAAACACTTTTCGTGTGACCAAGAGTGTTTCACCTAAGAAGAAGAGCCATGCATTTTCAAAAAAAAAAATCTGGAAACATTAATCCTCAGTAAAATTATTCATTCATGTCTATTCTATTGGCCAACATTTATAAGATGTTAGTAGGCACTTCAAATCCCAACAATTTGAGAAAACCTTAAAATAATTCTTATACTTGTCTACCTTTATCCCGGCAGAGTTAGTAGTTTTGAAATTAACCTTTACTCGAGGACGAGCAAAGACCTAGTGTGGGGGTGTGTTGACGGTCAATTTTGATAACAATTATCTTGATTTTGACCGTCAACATTTGATGAAATGAATGGAACCAGAACTAAAATTGTGAAAATTTATAGAGTTCCACGAGTTTTGGCAAGATTCTGCATGCAGGGACCCACTGTGTGAAACTGAGCCCGAGCCGGGCAAAAGAGTGGGTTGGCCGACCTAGCTGCCTCGTCCTGTCAGGCCAGGGTCGCACCAGGGCTTCTACAACGGATCCAAGAGCACATCCAAACCGTTGATTTCAGTCGGTTTGATCCAGAAAGAGGAGTACTTCTCAAGTTATGCATAGGATCCTAAAGGAACCTGATGCTACCGGTCTCCAACTGCCAAATCGACTTAGGGAGAAGATCTACACCGCACAAGGAGTATCCTAGCTGATGAGGACATCACCACATCGGATACATCCAAGGGACCAACGACCAAAGACAACGGCCAGCAGCCAACGACAAACATTCAAGGACCAATTACCTGAGCCCGCACACGACAATTAAACTATCAGGTGAATTTGTTTCTCGGGTTACATAATTCAAATTATGAGAATAGACCGCTGCCTAATAATATTCTTGTACTTAGGAACTTGGGCATGCACCAGCTTGGAGGTATTAACTCACCAACAAGAGCAATAAAGCAAGGTGGGAATGCAAAGGGATTCCACTTGACATTCAATGATCCATCTGACTTAAAAACGACATAGAGAATGCAAACGGACTCCGTTTCGGGAGTGTGAGCACTTGTTGGAAAGATAACTTCGCCATCTTTCCAACGGATCCAGCCACCTTCAAATTTCAAGTGAGCTGGCCACGGCTGTCAAAAACATCTCACGAACAGAACCAGTCTATTGCTCTTCTTGGGTGCTGTGTCACCATTAATTTGGGCTGAGTGCCCATGTATTCCTGCTCGTGAGAACACCTCCTAGAGTCATCTCCCTACTCTATAAGACAAGCCTCTCCCTTTTTTCTTTAGTTTTTGTTCATTTGTTGTTGTCTTCCAGATTGGAGAAACACTATCGAAATCCCTAGTGTTGGTTGACCTATCGATTCCCTAGCTTCAGAACCTCAGTTCAATTGTGTGCTTAATCATATCCGCAATTTCAGATTGCCTATCACTTGTTCTTGCTTGTTCTCGATTGCTTGCAGGGATAGACCTTCGTGGTCAGGTCAATCGCGTTTGGCGTGGTTGATAACAAGTAGGTTTGGTGGTTTAGCGATCGTCGGGCCCTGTCCTTGCGTGGCTGGAAGCCGGTTCGTCAAAGTCACCTCAACGCCCAAATCGATTTATCGTTCTCACCAGAAGATCGGGCCACCCGAGAGCGCATCATTTGGTATCAGAGCTTCCGGTTGCCTGGTGAGATCTTGTATCTTTGTTAGTGTGTGTTCTTCCTATAGTCCAGAACATTTGCCACACAAAAAAGTTTGTTACCAGCTGTCCAAGTCCCTTTGTGCCATTTCAATTAGTTATTTCAATTTGTTAATTTGAGTTTGTGTTCGTTCTAGTGTTGTCTTGTTTCTGTTCATCTTCTTGTTCATCTCCCCGTACCAAATTCCACCTATAACACCCAAAAACAAAAAGACCAATCTCGGCCTGAAATTTCCCATTTCTGCAGCTGCCCCTAAAAACGCCATATCTCCCAATTCCCTAATCCTTTCTGAGTGAAACCAAAAGGAGAAGATTCCAGACTTGTTCTTCTATCATCCTACCAATTTTCTTCCCCATACATGAAAGAATCAAGGAGTTATGAATGTTTGATTCAGACCTTGTTGCTGTCCTGAAATCTGTAGATCAGTCCAATTGTAAATTTTGTGCGAATTTCTCTATTCGTTTTCAGAAAGTTGGCCCAAAACAAAAGTTGTTGAAAAAGTCGTCAGGAAGAAGTGGAAAAAATTTCATAAGCAAAGAGACACCTGACAAAAAGTTACGGGTCAATACCCTATTAGTCACGGTGGCCTATAAAAGGAGGTGATCTCCTTCATTTGAGGATGAACAACAAAGAGCAACACAAGTGAGAGTGAAGTAGAGTTTGGCTACTCTCAAGTAGAGTAGGAGAGAGAGGAGAGTTAGTGTAGGGGAGGAGCCGGAGTGTCGGTATCCCTCACTAGAGCTCCGGAGCTGGACTTGGTTGCGGGTTCAGCTTCCGTCTTCTGTCGGTAACACTCAGTCTTGCCTTATTTAATTATCAAGTTCGTTCTATTTATTTTGTCTCTGTTGGTATCAGGCCCGTACTATTCTTGAGTGCTAAGATCTTTGTGTTTAATTGTCCACTTAGAGATTAGTATAAGAGGTAGTAGGGGTGCGCACTGAAGTGACGTCCTTAGTATGTATTACTACTAGGAACAGACGTGGAGTCTGGACTAGTTAGTAGCCGGTAGGCACCTGTTTCAACGGATGTGTGGTAGGTAATAGGTGGTGACAGCCCTATTATCCGGCTTAGACTTTGTGAAATCCGTCCTGTTAGTTGCAGACCAGTTGAGCCAAATCAGGACGATCATAACCATTTGGGATTCCAATTCAGGATAGCGGGTGGTAGTGAGTGCCTGAGCTCCGATTCAGAGTCGCAAATTAAATAAGAATAGAACTTGAACCTTTCTGACTAGTGTCCGAAGAGCCTCTTTATCTGAAATACATTTATCCCATTGTTGATTCCATATCACCATTCTCATACCCATCCGGGTGAATAAGTGTAGAAAATAGAAACTTCTCGTTCCTCGTGGGAAATCGATACCTTAGGAATACACCTGGGTGAAAGCTACTGCGATATCCGTGCGCCTGCGGATTAAAACTCTAATAGGCATAAGAATCGCCAACACCTGCCGCGCGTATAGAAAGTCTGAAAGGCCACCCTTGGCCATACCAAAAGGAACGTCTAGCCCGCCGGGGTCATCCCCGGGCTTGACCAAGTCAACCGCGCCTCCCTAGGTCCTAACCAGGAGCGTCGCGCACCTCTCGGGTTATACTTAGCCCAGGAGAGGGCCCCGCGGATAGTCCGTCTGTCCCATGGGCAGGTGGCGACAGCTGTCATTCCCCCACAACGCTTTCGTCGGCCTTGACCAAGAGGACCGCACCTCCCCGGAGTATCCATAGCCCGGGGAGAGCCGCGTGGGCAGCTCGCCTTGTCATTTGCCCCTGGGCAGATGGCAACAGCTGCCACGCTACGCGACGCCCCCAACGGGTGGGGGGCTTGTTCGGTCCAGTCAATGCTATTTTGGGGATAAAGGAAAAGTGCTTTCTCCCTGTGCAGGCTGCTCCCCCGTGTAGACACACCAAGACGAACACGTGTCCAGTACTGACCAAACCAGTTTCTCTTTGCAGGCCATAGACAGGATGGAGCCCGGAATGAGATAACGGTGCCGCCAGTAAAGATGGACAAAGAAGAAATAGGCGCGGGCCCGCAGTATTAGCTCCGGGTAGCCCGCCGCGCCTATAAAAGGAGACGCCTGCCCAACGTAGCAGGGATCCGAACAATCTCTTGACCCTTCAACTACCCCTGAACTGAACATTAGCAACCCCCGCATCCGAAGCTTCCTTATCAGTAGCCGTAGTCCTTTGTCACTTCAGTGTCCTACATTCTCTTTAAGCTCAGGACCGGCGCCTTCTAGCCCTGTCTCGGCGCCCTTGTACTGTTTTCCACCATATAATCAACGAAGGCTCGAGTAGAACTATTACACGGCAGTGGGGGCTCGAACCAGGGTAAAAATCACTTGTCTCCACGATTTGCATCTCCTTCTCTTTTCTCTTCCTGCCCCTCTCAATCTCACCGTACAACGGATCTGTACCAGGATCCGAAGTCGCACCAGGCGTAGTCCGGGAAGACCGCGCGGCCAGAGCCCCTGCGAGCTCGGAAGGGTTGTCGTTGGGTCTCACTCCAACTACAAATTCGTCTGCAAGTCCATGGACCCGCTTCCCTCCGAGGCGCGTTTCCCAGACACCGACAAACTTAATTTGGGAAAGTTAGGAAATAGACAATGAATATATCGATGTTAATCCACACTAGGAAAAGTCGCACTCTTTCGCTAATATGGGTAAACAACTATAAGAGTAAGTGTTAACTTGCCTTGCTCAGGTGGAAGGTCCTCCTCAGCATCTCTAAACCTCCCCTTGGGATCGCCTACGTGTAAGCACACATACAATTCAATAATTACTCAAAGATGCAAATCAGAAAACATGATGCATGCACGTGACATAGGCTTTACCCATGACACTTAATATATAAGATTGGGAAACGATGCTAACTTTCGTATGATATGCAATGCATGCCCTAATGTATTATTAAATAATATTACCATTATATAATAGCCTAGCTATACCCCAAAATACGCTTTCGTACGATATAGTAGTAATGGAGGGATTAGGGTTTTTAAACGTCATACGATGAAAGCACGTCGTATTACGGTCTACGTACGGAGTTAAGTTTATCGAGGTTGGCATTTTCGAAATTTTTCTAAAAATATGGTGTTACTCTAAGTTATATGTTATATTAATACAATGGTTGTTTTCATAATTTTATAAAATCAGGAATGGCCTAATTTTTTATCGCATTTTTTCTAAATTTCTAGGAGTCTCTAGCTAATTTAAATAAATCTATAACTATTTCTGTATTTAACTTAATGGTTAAATTGGTGGAAAATGATTATATTTCTTCGGGCCGAACCAGCGAACGAGCTGGCCTAGAGACGGATTCGGCCCATGGCCCAAGCACGCGTACGCCCGCGCCAGCTAGTGGCGGCTACGCCGAAGGCGTATTTTCGTGGGCGCAAGCTTGAGGAGAAGGCGCCCTAACTAGTGGCGCCACCACTTAAACTGCCCAGTGGGGCTGGGGCCCACATGTCAGAGACACAGCGCAATGGGTTAAATCCCGCGCGTGCAGGGCTTTACTGACTGGTGGGACACGCACGGTAGTGGCTCAGCGGCCTCGTCTCTACAAAAATCTTGGCGCTGATCCAACGGCCCTTCTTCATCGTCTTCTCAGGACAGTCGACGTGGTCGACAGAGGCGAGGTTCAACGTTGCGGCGCTACAACCTCGCTCCAGCCAAGAGCTTTCAAAGGACAGCTTCTACAGGCTCGCTCCGGCCTCGCTACACCACTGTCTCCGTTCGTTATCAACCACGCCAAGACACGGTTGACCTCACGACGAAGGTTAATTCCTGCAAGAGAATCGAGAACACGAGCAAGAACACGGTAGATGCAATCTCAAATTACTGATTACCGAATAAGCACACAAAGTTGGGGTTCAACAAACCGATACACGGCGAAACTGCAACGGCAGAATAATCTAAGCAAAACCCGACTCTAACAATGACGGCTCCAAATTTTAATAGACAGTGGGGCGGCGGCTAGGGTTTGTGGTGGCCCACCCCCCCCCCTGCGCGGGATACACGGGCCGAAGCCCAAAAACAAGGTGACGCGGCACCGGGCAGCCCAACAGAATCTGGTCGCCTCTTGTTTTGATGATTGTGATCAACTTAGAATGAATTTGGACATGTGACTGGATCCGTTTGAAAGGTCTCGTCGAGGGCTTCTCCGTAATGTACTTGAACGCCCCAAACGGAATTGATATGCATCTCCTACGCCCGTTTGAAGACAGACTACTCCACCGTGACCGAACCGGGCTCCAACTCGTGGTAGACTTGGTTTCCAACTTGTCTTGGCATAGAGTTCCATCCTCGCTGATCGACACCATAATTCCTAAGTACAAGCACAACATTATTAGGTAGTAACTCTCTCTTATGTGTATTCTCTTGTGTGGTAAGGAACGAGCCCACCTGGTGGTTTGGTTGTCGCGCACGTGCCCTTGTTATTGGTCTTTGCATAGTAGATGGTCATAGAGTGGACGCATCAGTAGGGGCGACGTCCTCATCAGTGAAGTAGGTGCTCACCGATCTCAAGGATGAGCACGCGATGGAACGAAGGTGGCTGGCGACGAGGATCCCGACGGCGACCAAAACAGAGTGGTCGTGGGCACGTCTCCTCTGGGCAGCTCCCCTAAAATTGGGCGAGGGGAAAGCTTAGGGGTACTCAGTAGATGCTACGGGAATGAGGAATTGATCCCAAGCTCACTCTATGATGTTGATGCCTTTGGTGCCGCCGTGAATGAATTTGGAGAAAACAGAGCCGGCGTGGGGTGGCCTTCGGCTTTATTGGTGCGGGCGAGGGGTGCCGATCAAATGGCTCACATGGTGCTGCGGGGGAGCGAGCGTCACGACGCGGCAATGAACGGCATGACGCGGCGTGAGCGCGACAGGCGCGGCATGCGCAATGATGGCATGAGCAGCGCATCAGAGGCAGACGCGGTGCGCGACGGAGCAGAGCAGGAAGAGCAGAACAGTAGGCAGGGCCACATGGCAGAGAGAGAAGGAAAGAGAGAGAAAGAGAGAGAGATGGCCCACATATCAGCGCAAATTTAAACGGTTTTTAAATTCAAACAAATTTCAGGATTTTTTTTCCAAAATTGGGATGTTACAAATCCCTCTCCCTAAAAGAAAATTTCGACCTCGAGATTGCATACTTAGTTGGTGAACAGGTCGGGGTATTTTTGTCGAAGCAGCTCCTCGAGTTCCCAGGTAGACTGGTTACTGGTTTGATTGCTCCACTAAACCTTGCACATTTTTATGACTTTATTCCTCACTTGCTTCTCCATGGTGTCCATGATTCGAACTGGCCACATTTCATAAGCGAGGTTGCTGTCGATGACTCCTTCGGGAATATCAACCAACTCACTTTCTAGAACTCGCAGGCACTTTAAGCTGAGAGACATGGAAGACATTGTGGACATCTCCCAATTCTGCCGGTAGATCCAACTGGTAAGCTACTTGCCCCCTTCTAGCAGTGATGGGATATGTCCCTACATAACGCGGTGCCAGTTTTCCTTTCTCCTGGAACCTCTGATTACCCTTCCACGGCGCTACCTTGAGGTAAACTGAGTCTCCCACTTGAAAATTAAGGTCTCGCCGACAATTATCCGCATAGCTCTTCTGCCTTGACTGAGCGGCCAATAGCCTTCCCCTTATGATTGTAACATTATCTTCAGCGTCCTTAAGTGTGTACGTGCCAAAAACATATTTTTCACCCATCTCCGACAATTGAAGAGGAGTTCTATACTTGCGACCGTATAGGGCTTCGAACAGTGACATCTTTAAACTGGACTAGAAGCTGTTATTGTAAGCAAATTCTGCATAGGGCAACCATTTTTCCCAATCTGCGGAGAACTCCAGGGCACAAGCTCTTAACATACCCTCTAAAATCTGGTTAACCCGTTGTGTTTGTCCATCCGTTTGGGGGGTGGAAAGCAGTATTGAACGATAGGTTGGTCCCTAAGGAGCAATGCAAATTTTCCTAGAACTGAGATGTGAACTGTGTCCCTTGGTCCGACACAATTCGCTTAGGAACTCCATGAAGACTCACGATCCTAGCCATATACAACTCATCCAATTTCTCCCCCTTGTCGATGTTCTTCACCGGTATGAAATGAGAGACCTTGGTTAAGCAATCTACCACAACCCAGATTGAGTCATAACCCACCTTGTTCTTAGGGAGACCGAGTATGAAATCCATGGCGATTTCTTCCTACTTCCATTCCAAAATCTTGAGAGGTTGGAGTATCCTAGCCGGCCGCTGATGTTCGGCCTTGACTTGCTGGCACACGTGGCACTGCGCCACGTATTCTGCTATATCTCTCTTCATCCTGGGCCACCAGAATGGCAACTTCATGTCTTGATACATCTTTGTGCTTCCCGGGTGAAGAGTGTAAGGGGAGTTATGTGACTTCGCTAGGATAAGCTCTCGCAGGGGCTGGGTCTTGTGGATGCAATGAAGATCCGCTTCCCTAACCACAACACCCCTATTTCATCCTTGGAAACCTTGTAACCCTTGTCTTTGGCGATGAGCCTTTCGATCCTCTTGGTGCTTGGGTGATCCTTTTGCTTCTCCTTGATTCCATCGGCGGATACGATGTGTTCTAGGAAATAAACGTCATCTATCCATAACTCACATTTGCTGAACTTAGCGTAGAGTTGATATTCTCTAAGCTTGTCCAGGACCAGGCTTAGATGCTTCTGATGCTCCTCATCATCCTTGGAATATATTAGGATATCATCAATGAAAACTACAACGAAGTGGTCCAATAATTCCATTTGGATCTTGTTCATCATATTCATAAAATGTGCTGGGCTGTTGGTTAGATCAAATGACATCACTAGATATTCATGCAGTCCGTATCTGGTGGTGAAAGCTGTCTTGGGTATATCTGCCTCTCTAACACGGACTTAGTGATACCCAGACCTAAGGTCAATTTTTGTGAAGCGTTTAGCACCTCTTAGTTGGTGAAACAAATCATCTATTTGGCGCAGAGGGTACTTATTTTTTATGGTGACGACATTTAGGGCTCAATAACCCACGACCATCTGCCGGGTCTTGTCCTTTTTATCCACGAACATGGCTGGGAAACCCCATGGTGAGGAACTAGGGCGAATTAACCCTTGGCCTTGCATCTCATCCAACTGTTTCTTCAGTTCGACCAACCCCACTGTGTTTATCTTGTAGTATGGCTTATATATTAGGGCGGTTCCAAGGATTAGGTCGATGGGAAACTCCATGCCTCGATCCAATGGCAGTCCTGGTAGTTCATCGGGAAAGACGTCTAGATACTCCTTTACCGCAGTCACCATGGCGGGATCATCCTTCTTAAGGTACCATATGGCTCTGCCCCACCTAAAAGGGGTGTCTACCCTCCAAATGCTCTTGTAACATCCACCCCAGAACAATTTGATTTCTCTACGGGCACAGTCTATAATTCCCTGATAGTGCTGAAGTTAGTCCATCCCGATGATCACATCAGTTCCTCGACAGGGTATTCATAAGATCAAAGCGAAAGCCCGTATTCTCCTGCCTAATTTCTACATAAAGGCACGCCCTAGTGGCGGTCAGCATACCTCCCGGGGACTTTATTACCAAATTCTTAATTAGTGGGAAGGTTTTTAGCCCATACTTATCCACATAATTCTGTGCAATGAAAGAATGTGATGCTCCGAAATCGAAAAGTATGAGCACTGAGTTGTTGAGCAATGCAAACGTGCCCATCAGCACACCTGGTGCTTCCTCCGCTTCCTCGATGGTGACATGGTTGAGCCTTCCACGCCCAATAGTGGTGGCTGATCCAGCCATGGAACTTTGCCCCATTTCTCTTCCCGGCAGTGCTTGTCCTGTGACGGGGGTATTCACGGTACTGAATGATGCCAAGCTTGTGGCAAAGAAAGCGAGCTCCAGCAACTCTATCTGCGGTTGCGGCTTGACTATAGGTCTGGGGAGGAGCAGCCGGCCTCCCCGTGGTTTGGTAACCTCAGTTTCCAGGACCCTGGTAGGTCTATCTCGGACGATAAGTGAAAGGATCGATATGCCACCTAGTGGGGTGGTGAATAGGCGAATAAAACAAAATTGCATAATTTATAAACTCAACACAGTAGCTAGCACGTTGGATGTTCCGATGTAGGTCGGATGTTTTGATCTAGTCCAGTACACCTTGCGTCGGATGTTCTGATCTACGTCGGATGTTCCGATCCTGGTTGATCTGGAACCATCGTAAACCTACAGTACAAACTGATTTCTCGCAAAACCAAGTTTAGATCAACTCAAGAATATTCAGAACAAGTCAAAAACAATAGTAGAACAGATACTGAAGGTCGAGATGAAGCACACGGCGACTTTTGTTTACCGATGTTCGGATCTTTGAAGGCCATTTGGGAAGGGACAAAGCCCGGATCACCAAGACCCTAGGCATGCGTGCCAGGGTGTGAACTTCTTAAAGAAATATTGTTGCATCTCATCCTCCACCATTTTTCTAAATGTTTTCTAACCTAGGCTAACTATTGAAAAACTGTCTTTACGCAAAACTTTATTCTCTTGGGCAATGCCTCATATTGTTGTTGGTTGCTTGTTGAGTATTCGCGTACTCACCCTCGCTTTTCATGCAGGAGTGCTCATTCCAACGTGAAAGGATCACAGGCTAAGAGGGGGGTGAATTGGCCGCTTTTTCAAGTTTTAACTCTTTTTCTTTTCTAAACCCATGCCAATTTTTCACCTTGTGTTAGCAGGTTTCACAACTGGAGCACAATGGAAGCAACTACACGATCCTAGATGCACAAGTGGAAGCCTAACAGTTCTAGTCATGTGCACGAGCGGAAGCAACAAGCACTAGCAATCTATGGCAATAGCACAAACCCAACTCCTCTCAACTCCTCTGGCTCGAAGGCACACGGCACAGGCAATCTCCAAATCAAGCGGAATGTAAAGAGTTGACGCAAGGGTTTGTTTGACCGATGTTCGCTACACAACACATGCGCACCTACTCACCGTTGAGCAAGGTCACACCGCGCACAACACATGCGCTAACGGGGACACGGGACCCTCTCGTCCCTAATGCTCGAGCACTAGAAAGCCCTCACCTACACATGGAGAGAAGCAGTCTCGTATAAAGGCGACGGCAATCCTCCACAAGCGGAAGACCCCGTCACACCGACTCCACAAGCGGAGCCAGCCCCCGCGCACGTCGGAGGACTTGAGCACACCAAGGACGCATCCAAGGAGAGCACCGAAAACGCATTTTCGGTGGCCAAGGTCGGGCCTTGGGCTAGCTTGCGGTACTGTCGTCGAGGTACGATCTTGACGATGCGGTACTCGGGTACGGCTTGACGTAGATGTACACGTTTTGAAGCCTCGTTCTCCCGGAGTCGTCGGAGAGCACAAGAGCACAACCGGAGCACGAGCTCACCTCTTCTCAACCTTGGGCTAGGTGGATAGCACCAAGGGAGAGAGGGGAACTCGAAGGGGAACACCTAGGGTGACTTTGAGACAACACCGGGACAAGCACACACCCTTTCCTCCCTTCTTCACCCTCTCGAACTCACCAACTCGAGTTCACCTCAACATGGCCATGGAACTAGGGTTTGGAGCATGGGAACTCACCATAGACATGGGGAAAGCGAAGGGGAACACTGAGAACGAACCAAGGGCGAGCTTACCTTCTTCCCTCTCCCTTCTCCCTCTCAAAGCCGAGCTCTAGAGGTGGATGACATGGTGACTATAGCTTGGTGATGAACACTCACCATGGTTGAGAGCAATTGGAAATTTGGCAAGGGGTTGGCCTCTCAAATGGGCTCTCTCAAGTGGTCAGCTCGTATTTATAGCCTACAGCCCCAGCAAGGACAGGTGGACGCGTGGGATTAAATCCAGCTCAAACAGACGACTCAGATGTGGCTGGTAGATCCGATATGTGAATTCACCGGATACGTCCGGAGGCTGACCGGACGCGTCCGGTGGACTGAAACCTGGTAGGCGCGTGCTCACCGGACGCGTCCAGTCCCCTCAAAACGGGTCAGAAATTTGGCTAAGTCCCTAGCGACTACCTCTCTGGAAATGTACTCACCGGATGGTCTGGTGGATCACCGGACACGTCCGGAGCCCTGGGATGGCTGGCCTCTGCGCTGCACGCTCTCTGGAACTGCCTCCTCCGGATGGTCCGGTGCTGACCAGAGGCGTCCGGAGCCCTGGTAACAGGGGCTCCCTTCTACCCGAGTAGCTCTCTCTCTATCTCCTTTTCTCCAATTCCTTAGGCTTTGGTTCCAGGTGTTCCTAGGGATGTTCTAACCACTATTTAGGGTTCCTTTAACCACTCGTCTCACCAAGGGAACAAAGGGACAAAGGCATGGTCATGGTCACTTGGTGTTTGCCATGGTCACTAGGTGTTTGCCCTACCGGCTTGGTCTTTTGGCATTAGTGCTTGGCTATGACTTGGGTAGCTTAGGGTAAACACTTGACATGGCTTTAGCTTAGGAGCTAGACACTTAGGTTTGCTCTTGATCCCACCTTGGGCTTAGCACTTTGCTCAGGGCTTGGCTAGGCATAACGATGGCACAAGTCTTGGCTTGACACTTAGCTTAGAGCTTGGAATTTAGGCTCAAAGCAAAGATAGAGGCTTAGACACTTGGATCATCTCTTAGGCTCTAGATGACTTGGCTTAGGAAAAGTGCTCCGGATCATATGCTCGTCTTGAATTAGATGCTTGAGATCTCGATGTAGATGATGCATTCGAAGTTGTAGCAGGACCGGACGACTCACACAAGTAAACAAAAGAAACTGAGAAAATCATGTGTCCTTAGTCTACACATTCATGTCATCAATACCAAAACTACTCTAAGCGGGGCTTGAGCTTACACAACGAGCAGTGCCCATGTGCAGGCCGAGGAAGAAGCTGGCTTCGAGGAGGACTACTCGGACATCTAGACGGAAGGATCTACAGTTGATGCTCATGGGAGATTTAGGCTCGAATAATTGTTATTCGTTGATCTTCAATGTAATCTTTTTATTTCCGCTGTATTCTCTGGATCATGTAATATAATAAATTTATGTTTGGCTCTTTTGCCCTCTGTGAGTCTGTGTGTACTAGTATGATCCAGGGGCTAGTACTAATGGCACAGCGAGGTCTCGAGTCATCCGACCCGGGGTCTTGACAGAGAGAGAGAGAGGAGAGGAGAGGGAGAGAAGGGAGGAGGTAAGCATGGGTTCCCCCTTCTCCTCCGGTGTGTTTCCCCACGTCTTGGTCGGTTCTTGGTGAGCCTCCTGGTCATCTTCTCGAGTGCTCTTTGGGTCCTTCCCACCGGAGTTGAGACTTCTCCTCGCCGTCCTCGAGCTTCCCCGGTCCAAGTCTTCGTCACGCGTACGACTACTTCCACTACAACCTCTACACCAACGAAACCCTTGCCGGTGCAAGGTCATCCGGTTGGGAACCGGGTGCTTCCACTTCTTCGACGAAGAAGTCCGAGGGAAGCCGTGTACGCCTACATCTCCGGGACGCCGGGTCTTCGTCCAAGGTGTCGGGGCGCCGTACGTGATCAAGGCCTCCGCGACTCCGGCTACGTCAAGGTCTCTGTTTCGCAAGGTCACGTGTACAAACACCTTCAACGCAAAGGTCGGCGACACATCCGTGGTGCCAGGGTGTCAGAAAAGTCTCTAACTTGTGGAGGATTCTGGCCTCGGTGTGAGGGTCGGGAGCAAGCCTTGGGCTTATGCCCTAAAAGCTCGCCCAGTGGATTTACGGGCACAGGACGAGAGAGTCCCGGTCTCTCTTCAGGGAGATTCCGCATTGTGGAAGTAGGTGCTTTGCGCCGAACCACGTTAAAAAATCGGTGAGCCACCCTTGCCTCTTTACTTTGAACATTGAGGTTTCCCGTTGCTTCGGCTATCTTTACTTGTTGCCTCAGCTATTAGGTTAGTTTTATTTCCTCGCCTCTCTCGGTAGTTCAAGTTGATTAGTTAGTCAATTTAGGTATTCCCTTTAGGATTGGTTAACTAAATTGACTAAGAACAAAAACGCAAAAATTAGGATTAAAATTGTTTACTTAGTCCGCTTCACCCCCCTCGCAGCCTTAGATCCTTACATCACCGCCGTACGACTACCTCCGATACATCAACGAAACCCTTGCCGGTGCAAGGTTATCCGGTTGGGAACTAGGTGCTTCCACTTCTCCGCCGAAGAAGTCCAAGGGAAGCCGTGTACGCCTACATCTCCGGGGCGCCGGGTCATCGACCAACGTGATCTAGGCCTCCGCGACTCCGGCAACGTCAAGGTCTTCCGTCCAAGGGTCACGTTTACAAAATACCTTCTTCGCGATGGTCGATGCCGCTTCGGTGGTGCCGGGGTGTCGAAGAGCCTCCGTCTTGTGGAGGAATCCGGCCTCGGTGTGAGGGTCGGGAGCAAGCCTTGGGCTTACGCCCTAAAAGCTCACCGAGTGGATTTGCGGGCATGGGACGAGAGAGTCCCGGTCTCCTTCCGAGGAGATTCCGCATCGTGGAGGTAGGTGCTTTGCGCCGAACCACATTTAGAAATTGGTGAGACTTCTTGTCTATTTACTTTCTGCATTTCCTTATCACTTCGGCTAGTTAGGATATATTTAATTTCCATTCCGGTCGTTAGCTCTAAGTCTAGTAGTTAGTCAAATTAGCTCTTGCCTTATGATTGGTAATTTAATTAGATTAAATACAAAAAAACAAAAATCGCCTAAAACTTGTTTAGAAAAGCCGCTTCACCCCCCTCGCGGCCGTAGATCCCTTCACCGAGTCAAGGCCAGGCTGACAGGAGCCAGCTCGACGTGACCAATGACAAGACTAATATCCACTCTTCTATCCCCAGAGACACGCGTCATGCTGAGAAGTCCCCTAGGCTATGCCGACCAGCCCAGAGAGAAGTGGCATTGAAGACCCCGGGCCCGCATGGCGTGGATAGCCTGAGATCAACCCCAGTAACATTCCTTGTAAACCTATAAAAGGTCTCTTCTCGCCTGTGAGAGGGGCAGGCAGACTCAGACACAAAAAATCTCAGACTTAGCTATTCTCTCTCACTCTGTCCGCGCCTCAATCCCGGGCTTGGCGGAGAGAGCTAGGTACCTCATTCACACACAAAAAAAACGCACCGCTGGAGTAGGGCAATTACCCCATCCTCAGGGGGCCGAACCAGGATAAACCTACTGTCTCCCTTGTCTCCGGCAACTACATGCCTCCTAGAGCCGCCGCGTCGTCCGGGGCCCTAAACCGCGCGCAGCCCAGGCGCTAGTGCTCTCCAACTCTCTACTACAAATTCTTGCTTGTCCGACTCCTCGAGGGACCCCTGGGATTTCCGGGGCACTGACAGTATCAGAGTGGTGTCTTTCTTGAGCCACCATCCAACACTTCCATCGCGCCACCCCTAGGAGATGGTCACATCTCCATGATCTCTCCCGGGGGCCGTGCATTCTAGTTAAAGTTGGAGTCTTTTACCGGCCACATTCATATCCATTTTCTCTCCACTTTTACTATCATAGATCGGTTTGCGTCTCCCCGCGTCGATCCAGCTGAAGACTCCTCGTCTCCGGAATTCACCCGCTCGACATTGCCACCGCCGGCGGCCTCGACGCCCTCGCGCAAAGCCTCGTCATGCCCACGCTCGACCTAGGCTTGGGCATCATCTCCTCCGTTGACATCATTTTCTCCCACGCTCGACCTAGGCCAACGCGCACCTCTCCTACCGCGTTGGCAACCACCTCTTCTCCCGCGTTGCCATCCTCATGATGTCACACCTAGACACTTCCTCCGGCCTTGCGCTGCACTAGGCGCCGCCTAGGATCGTTGCGCTCACGTCGCCCTCTCCTTGTCGTCTGTGAGCATGAGTCGCCACAGCTCCGAGAACAAGACCATCGCTGCGTCGCTTTCCTAGGTGCAGCGCCTACGCCCGTGGTCACGCTATCATCTTCACCACCGAGAGATCGGATCGCCTACATCGAGCGTGTTGCTGTCGCCACTTCTACTCCTTTATTCCATGCTGCCGATGTTCTGTTTGCGTCCTTCTTTGCACCACACGCCGCTGCCGTATTTGCAAGTCTTTTTGTGCCACACGTAGCCGTCGTGTTTATGCCTATTTTTGCGCCATGCGCCGCCACCGCCGTTTTACTTATTTGCTACCTTTTTCTGGGCTCCATGTGCGGCTACCTCGACGTCGGCTACATCGACCCGACTCCCTCCACGGCTATGACCACAAACACCTTTCTCTTGTCTACCTCACCATCGGCATCAACAGGGATACCATCATCCTCGTCGGCTTCTTCTCCAGTCTTGCGATCACGTTATCTCTATGACTATGGGGGATATTGGCTTTGCTTATCAGTCTTCTGTCCTGTCTTACGTACGCGTGCTTCCGCTACGACTGCGGGGATGTTAGAGTATATGGTATGATCTATTGATATCCGATTGTTATGTTAGGACCGGATTAGAATCGCACATGATTCTCCTAAATCATATGCGTCATTATTGCTGAGACCCTTTCTTATCTCTAGGATTGCTTAAGATCTAAGCTACATTGTATTCTATATAAACGTCCTCGAGGCTCAATAAAATTTATCCCATTATTTGATATTCATCCTCTTACAGTTTAGATCTCGTATCGTGTCGGTTTTCTAACAAGAACTATAGAGGGCGAGAGAGGGTTGGCTAGACGGGAAGGCTATGTGATGGGAGTGGGTGAGGCAACAACTACCATAATACATGTATAATAGGGAAGTGGTGAGTCCACTTGATATTGGCAATCGGTGGGTACGAACCATAAAGGCAAAAAGTTGTCGATGTGCGCGTGTCTATCTAGCCACCCGGACTCATGAATCAAATGGATCATCTCGTTGTGGCGACATGGCGTGCAAACATATCCAGCGATGAATAACTGCCACATGCATGGAGAGAGCAAAGCGTGGTGTCGTGGTCACTGCACCTCTTAAAAACTTGTAGATCAAATGGATCATCCCGGCCCATCGTAGCGTTCACACATATATACCCAACAATGAATAGACTGTCATTTGGATGAAGAAGGCAAAGCGTGGGCACCACACCTCTTAAGAACTCGTAGATAAAACAGATCATCTCATCGTGGCGTGGACACATACTCAAAGCATGGGCACTGTCTTAGCCAGTGGCGGAGCTTGAGCAGACATCAAGGGGAGGCCAAACCATACATGCAATATGATAGTAGGGGAGAGGCATTTAAGCAAATTAGGATCAATTTGCAATGTATTATACCTATTTAGTCTTAAGAAAAAAATTGTTGGAGGGCCAAGTCCCACCTCTTGGTCCTAGAAGCTATGCCCTGATCAACAGGATGGTGGAGATTTAAATGAGTCCTAAGAGCTATGTAGATCAAATGGATCATCTCGTCATGGCATGGACGCATCCTCTATGGCGATTAAAGTGCCAAACTACCACACATGCATGAGAGCATGGGCACACTACACCTCTTAGTCTCATTTGGAAAACATCAATTACGGTCGAGTTCCTCATGGAATGAATGAAGATTTAAACGAGTTCTAAGATCTATGTAGATCAAATGGATCATATCTCGCCGAGACGTGGACACATCCTCATTGACGATTAAAATGCCACGTATGCATGGAGAAGGCAAAGCATGGAGACCACACCTCGTAGCCTTTGAAAAAAATATTAATTTCTATCGGATCCTCATGAAATGGTGGATATTTAAACGAGACCACAGAGCTCTTTCCTATCTGGTTTTAGTTTAGTTTAGTTTAGCTGAACTGAAATTTGTTATTTTTGTATAGACCACCGTATAAAATATTTTATAATATCTTTTTATGATTTTGTTAAATTTACTTAAAGATCTTGAAAATATGCATGGAGAAGGCAAAACGTATGGTGGGCATGGTAGTAGCTAGGGTTTTTCGTGCTCCTTCCGTTACGCAAAGGCTGGATCGATGCTGGTCCTCTGGCCGCCTCTTTATTGTTATCTGTTTGCCTGCCTCATGAGAGTTCCAGATCTCAGCCGCACCGCCCTCTCTCCCCCATCTCCTGCCATGTCCGCTGGTGGCTTATCCGGATTTTGCTGCCTCCTCCGGCCAGCATCTAACTCCGGCCACCACGGCGTCCGTGGGAAGAGAAAGATGAGCGCGATGGTCATGCGTCCGGCCGTGGATCCAATCGAAGCACCTGCCGCCGACGTTGCACATGGGGCACGGCTGCCTCGCCAGCCGTCTGTCTCTCGTCGCTCAGCACGATGGAATGCGTCCCGCTCACTCGTCAGCCGTCGTCTTCAGTTCTCGGTCCGGTACCGCCGCTAGCTCTTCCACGCCTCGCAGTCGCGGCGCTGATCGATTTCTCATCATGCTCCTGAAAGGGTAATGCTAGGCATTGTTTGGATGGTTACCCGCACGCGCCGTGCCTTCCGTCGGCGCGCCCGCAGCTTTTGGCGCGCGTTTGGCTGCAGGCCGACGGAAGGCGCGGGCGCGGAATGGACGGCGCGCCAATGAGCAGTAAACGTGGTTGCGGGATTTGACGAGGGCGAAGAAATCGGACGCCGTCGCTTGCCAAATCGCGCGCGGGCGCGCCTTGCAATAGTGCTCGCCCGCAGTTGGCATGGCTCGCGGCGGTGTCCATCCAAATAGCCCCAGATCTCCTTCTTGCGGGCGGACTGCTGGGTCTGGGCACCTGGCGCTCAGACACCCTTTTTGGGACTGCTGAAACTCCCAGATTTGAGCTCTGAGCTGAGGCGGTCACCCATGCTTCGTACTGTATTTTTTACTATTATTCCCCTTCTCTCTTTTCTTTGATTTGACCTAATTTGTACTACTTCTGTACCACAGAGCCTGGGAATGGGGCGGGTTCAAATGGGTTTAATGGATGGGTTTCAGTTCGGGTTGTCTTTGGATTGGTGAAAACGGGTTGATGTGAGAAACGGGTTGGTTTGGGTTGGGTTTACACTTATTTCGGGTTGGTTTGGAGTAGGGCGGGGTTGTAATGTTTCGGGTTCAACCCATAGTTTCACCCCGATCGGCCGATCCCCCGACTGGGTTCCCCACTAGATCGACCACGAGCTAGGGTTCCCACCAGAGCAGCGATGGCGCCGGCGGCAGCTACCCACGCGCGGCGCTGAGACGGCGACGGCGGCGGCTCCCTACGAGCGGCGACGACGGCTCCCCACGCGGCGCCGCCGAACGAGCAGAGCGGCGATGGTGCCGGCGGCGGCTCCACACGCGTGGTGCTGAGACGGCGACGGCGGAGGCTCCCACGCACGACGCTGAGAGGCGACGACGGTGGCTCCCCACGTGGCCTTGTGCGCTGATGTGTGGATCTCACTTTTGTTCAAAGGTTTGAGGCAGTGCGCTGATCTGTGGTTTCATGGCTAATAAATAATTTCTCACCGTGTTACTGAGTTCTTGCATGCTTTTTATTGGAGAACTGCGTCTAATCAATCAATAGGAGAGAAACATTACAGAGAACATTTGTTGCTTGTATGCTTAGTTTGTGTGCACACAACGTACCAAGTTTCTGTATGTACGAATGCACAGAATCCTAGCATTAGCCTTGACATTTCTCATAATAGGAGAAATCTTGATAATGTGTGGTCTTGATTAGATGATTCTTGTATCACTTTTGGCTTTCTCTACATTTCCCAAAGTGTCTGGTAGTCTTCTCTAGTGGGAATAAGTTCATAGCTCTATAAAGTACAGCCCTTGGATGTAATTAGGAACCACTAATGGAACTTGGATACTTTAGATGATCTTACTTGCTGCCATCATGCCTGTTATATGTTCCATTTTATTGTGCTATATTTCAGTCTCTCTTTGCATCACCATTAGTTGATATGTGTCTATTCATTGCAGTTTTGTGTTGATCTAATGATTTACTGATGAAATTCCTATGGGACCAATTCTATGCACATAGCTTTCACCATACTTGCACTATAGTTTCTGCCATGCATGTGAGCGTTGTTCATATTTTGTTCTATTTTTAGGTTATACGGTGTTCTTTAGTACACACATTGCTGTAATAATGTCCTCAAACATGTTGGAGACTTCGGTTACTGGAGATTCCACTGAGGAGCTTTCATTAGTAACACCACATAGCCGTAAGAGATCAAAAGCTTGGGAGTACTTTGAAGAGAATTTGGTTGTAGAGGATGCAGTCCAAAAGGTTGTATGTAAGTATTGTCATTTAATGTTAATATACAAAACTGGGTCTGGAACAAATAG
>SPJY01032216.1:2739141-2827485 GCA_005191435.1 Raddia distichophylla | reverse complement strand
AAGTTGTGTGTAAAAGTCAATGACGATTTCTTTTTGTGATCGGAGGGAGTATATGTTTGAATAAAGTAGCACACCGTTGTGGCCCAAGCCGTCGCCACCAGGCCCACGGAGCTGTGGCCCAACCCGTCGCATAGGAAAACCCAAATTTATGCAAGCAAGATGAACAAACACACTGTGCATGCTTGCCCCATCTCTCCAACTGAAACTCTGCTGAAACTGTAGACTGGTACATTGGAGGCGTGCCGTGCCGTGACGGCGTGGCCCGATCGGTTACTGCGGGAGCTTGTTGAGCTTGCAGTACTGGTAATCCTTGTACTTCTTGGCCTTGTACTTGGCCGGGCTCTCGCCGGTGACGAGCTGCGTGTGCGGCCCCACGACGAGCTCCGCCGGCGGCTCCACGAACACCGGCCACGACATCCGCGTCTTCTCCTTGTTCACCGTCGTCCGGTGCAGCACGGCCTTGTACCTCCCATTGCTCAGAATCTACCACGCATCGATTAATCCATGTCGATCGATGAAGATGAAGATAGCAGTGAGCTAGCTACCAGCATGGAAGCCAAGAATAACAACGGAAATGGAGTGGCTGTGTCAGTGTGTCACTGCTTGCCTCGATCTGGTCGCCGATGTGGACGATGAGGGCGTCGGGCACATACTTGGCGTCGTGCCAGTGGCCGTCCTTGAAGATCTGGAGGCCCTGCACCTCGTTGGGGACGAGGATGGTGAGCGTGCTCATGTCGGTGTGCGGCGCCACGCCGAGCGTCAGCTCCGGCTGCGGGCACGGCGGGTAGAAGTTGATCTTCTGCAGCATCACCACGTCGCCGCCGCCGAACGCCTCCAGCATGGCGCCCTTCTCCAGGCCCAGCCCCACCGACAAGTGCTCGAACAGCTCCCGCGTCAGCCGCAGCATGTGCCTGCAGTACTCCTCGTTCACCTCCCTGCACGAGCACGAGCACGCCGCCGTCAGGCGATCTTCCTCGTCTCCGGCGAGTAATGTGGCATCGAGAGGGGGACATGCATACCTGTAGTCGGGCGGATTCTTGGGCCAGAGGTCGTGGTTGACGATCGCCGGCGGCGCGACGTTGTGGAAGAAGAAGTCGACCCAGGTCTTCTTGCCGTCGGGATCCTTCTGCAGCTTGGAGCCGTAGCCCTCGATCCTGCCGGAGGTCGGGTCCATGGCGTACCGCGCCTTCTCCTCCGGCGGCAGCGCGAAGAAGCCCCTCCCCACGCGCTGCAGCGCCGCCACCGCGCCGGCGGGCACGCCGTGGTTCACCACCTGGAAGAGCCCCCATTCCCTTGCCGCCACCGCCATGCGCGCGCCGCAGCCGGGCTCCGACATGTCGATCACGGGGGCCTCCGGCGCGCCGCCGCCGCGGAACGTGGTGGCGCCCGGCTGCTCGTGATCCGACCGCACGAACTCCGGCGGGAGCGCGCCCAGCGAGGACGCCAGCGCCTGCACGGTCTGCACCTCCGCCATCGCCGCGATCTGGCCGCGCCCGACGGCACGAAACAGGCCAGGAGCTGCGCGTGCTGTGACTTGTGAGTTGGGACCGATGAGAAGTTAAGTAATCGCATGCATGTGATGGAGACAAGTACACGTGGAATTTATAAACGCAGCTTTAAGTAGGATTTCTAAACATCATTTTTATATGTGTTATATCATCTAGAAACTATAGAAGAAACGGTGACTTTATTGCATTGTATTTTAATATTGTTTTCATCATTAATACTTTCTCCTTTTTCCAAAGGGAAACGCTGGAGTCAGGACGTTCGGCGCGTCCGGACACCGGGCGCGCCGCGCGAAACGCGCGGGGGTGGGGGAGAGCTGCACTGTGTGCCGGGCAGTGGGTCCCACAAGCATTTTTTTCTTTCAGCGACCATAATTTTTGACTGGATGCTCCTATCGACAAACCGTTTGCACCAACGTGTTCCTCGTATTTTTACGAACAAAACAAGATATATGTTGCCATATAACTCCTCAAACTCACCTGGTGAAACTTGGGTTTCGCCTACTGAAACTTGGGTTTCATATTCGTTAAACTTGCCGAACTGTCAAGTTTCATCAGGTTTAATGCAAGTTTCATCAAGTTTCAACAGGTCTCATACAAGTTTCTTCAAGTTTCATTAGATCAATTCAAGTTTCAACAGGTTTCATCCAAGTTTCAACAGGTTTCATCCAAGTTTTATCAGGTTACATCGAAGTTTCATCAAGTTTCATCAGATTTCATCAGCACACAGCCAAGTTTTATCAGCACACGGCCAAATTTCGATAGTATAGGTGTAAGTTTCATAAGTGCTTTCTTCTAAGTTCACATCAAAAAAATTTAAAAAGTGAAAAAAATAAAAAATTTAAAAAGTATTTAAAATGGGTTGCTCTCGATTTTAGAAGAATTATGAAATTTATTCCACGCATTTTGAACACTGTTTGAATTTTATACAAAAATCGGAAGTTTAATCGGACTTTTAATGAAACAACGACTAGCAACTAGCGGCTTCTTCTTCTTCAAATGGGCTGTCGCTGGCCTCTACTTCAAAATTTTTCAAATGCAGCAGGAGGGAATTTGATTGCCCAGAGTAGAAGTTTGCACTGCGCGGGTTACTGTAGCGATTACTGTAGCGATGCAGGGGAATTTGATGCGGGAGCTTTGGAAATTGATGCAGGCTGCTAGTTGATGGTTCCCCTGTTGGGGATGCTACGAGTTGTGTAGTCCGTATGGGACCATCGGGAGGCAGCGAGCATGCCAGTTCACTTTTCACGTGTTGCCCGCGATGGTAGCTAAATCACACGATTATCCATGGCGCTTAGCCACTTAAACTATGCTAGAAATTAGAAAAGCCAGTGAGAGCCGAGCGAGACGTGAAATAATTAAATTGGTAAACAATACTCCCTCCGTTCTAAAATATAAGACGTATTTTGACTGAATAAAAGTCAAATTTAATAAGTTTTGACCATAAATAAATAAAATAATATGCATAGTTAGTATACCAAAGTTATACCAAATTGTTCAGATTTCAAAGTGCTTTTAATACGATATTATATTGTAACAATTTATAATATATAATAGAGGAATCTAACAGTCAAAATCTACCTTCAAAGATTTTTGTGGAGTCAAAATACGTCTTATATTTTGGAACGGAGAGAGTACATCAATTAGCTCATTCAACTTGTGACACCTTAAAAGTCGACGCTGTCTTCGATCTTTATGCTATGGTTATTTTTTAAATAATTATTATTGTATGAATCCATTTATTCGGTTCCACACCTATAAATCACCCTCAAGGGAGAGACATTTACTGTGATCAAATCATTTCATCTTTAGGCTATTAGAGCATCCCCAGGAGACCCCCCATCAGAGACCCGCATCGCTACAGTAACAGAGATTTTCCCGCCGGCTGCGCTGCTTCGTCTCTTGGCTGCTTCTTCCCCGCCGGCGTTTGTTCAAAATTTTTTGAAGTAGCGGCCGGTTTCCCTACTCTGCTGGGGATGCTCTTAGTCTGTTCATACTTAGAATGCTTATCGATAGCACTTGAGTGATCAGAAAAAGAGAACCGTCAGCGCTAAGAATAGCAAGTGTACCGGTTTAGGCATGCCTTTAGAAATTAGAATTAGAATTAGTCTCGGATGTTCAGTGCTCAAATTTTGTTCTGCGTTCGTCACTGCACAGTATATCTCATGCATTAATTGTGAGCGCTTATGGGTGTTGATCGGAAGTCGATCGCATGCATCGATGATGCGTTGGCCGCGCACGCGATGGATCGAGGCATGCAAGTACACGGTACACGTTCATGTGTGCCCTCTGTGGCTAGCATTTTGTTGGGCTCTCCAGTCTCTTGATCTCTTCACCTACGCGTGGCGGCATGGGCGAGTAGCCGTGGCCGTGTGGGCATATGTGCGGCGCGCGTGCATACAGATCGGAATTTTTTTACTGTTCTGACTTTAATTTAAATCAGAATTAAAAATAAATCCCTGTTTTAATAAATTAAAAAATAGCCTTTTGGCGCCCACCCAATGGGCGTTTAATAAAATCCGCCTGTTGATCGGGCGATTAAGGGCGTATTTGGTTGCGGTACAAGCTCCACAGATCCTGGCCGAGGCATGCAGGCCGGCATGAGCTTGGCTCAGCTTATGCATCTTCACTTGTTTGGTTCAGTTGCATCGCAGAACATAGCTCAAAAAATTTTGAATTTTAAATATTTGAAATTTATATGGAAAGTGTGGTCTAGTTTTGTTCGTAAAAATGTGAAGAATTCATTTTTAAAATCAGTTCAATAATCGGATGTGTTAATTAAAAGAGAAAAGAGAAAGAAAAGAAATTTTACCTGACACGTTCCAGAGGGCAGCGCTCCTTGCATGGTCGCTGCAACTGGGCCACGCTGCGGGAGACACGATGCACGCTAGCCTTCACGAGCTCATACGGCTAGAAGTTTGCGTTTCCCTGGATGCAGGCTTCAACAGTGAATTTGCATAAGGCCGGCCTAGCTCCAAAGGCCTTGCAAGCAATCAAACACCGGTTGCCTGCACGCGGTGAGCCTGGCCAGCCTGCGTGCAGGCAACCAAACAAGCCCTAAAACGGTAGCCGCGATCCACGGTCTGTACAGACAAATCCCGCCCGTCCAACGGGCGGTTTTTGTACTAGGAAAATCCGCCCGCTGGACGGACTATTATTCCCCGCGCGACCAGCTCCCACACACAGTATCCATTCTATCGGGCAACCTGCTCCCACACACCATTCCATTGGGCGACCTGCAGAAATCGCCTTTCCATCGAACGGTACCAGAAATCGCCCGTACAGTGGGCTTTTTTTTTAAAAAAGCGCCCTTCCATACGGCTTTTTTCACTACGCCTATTGCAGCCGCTCTGAAGGCAAATAACGCCCGTCAGTCGAGTGGGTTATATAAATCCCCCGACCAACGGGGGATTTTTGCTGCCACGTGTCAAAATCCGTCCGACCAACGGACGGATTTTATTAAACGCCCGTTGGACGGGCGCCGGAAGACTATTTTTTAATTTATTAAAACAGGGATTTATTTTTTTAATTCTGATTTAAATTAAAGCCATAACAGTAAAAAATTCATGCAGGTCGTGGGGAGGCCGGGATGGCGTGCGTACAGTGGCTTAGCTTCCGAACGTTGGGCCGGCGCCCGTGGGCCTGCCTTGTGTGGGCCGTTGGCCCACCTCTCTTGGCCTTTCTCGGCCCGCGCCATGCGCTCCTTTCTCTGGCCGCTCCATGCGTTCCTTCTCTGGCCGTTCAGTTCAGCCTCACATAGTCACATGGTGTATTGGTAGGGCTGGAAAAATAGCTCGCGGCTCGGCTCGAGCTCGGCTCGGCTCGGACTGGCTCGGTTTGGCTCGAGGGTGTAGGCGAGCCCGAGCCAATCCGCTTTTTGTGGCTCGTCAATTGAGCGAGCCAGCTCGGCTCGGTGCCGAGCAGCTCGGCGAGCCTGGCGAGCTCGGCCAGGGACGATGGTCGATGGAGTGCATCGGCGGAGCGGCCCAGTAGAAACACCCAGGCCCATTTACCGTATGTATATGTATCGTATTTTTTATATTTGCATCAAACTGCCGATCGATTCATCTCTCTCCTGAGCGGCGGAGCCGTAGCCCTAGCCGCCGCCCACCGAGTTCGTCGTGTTTTTGCCTCAGAGACTAAGAGAGTGCGGCACTGCAGCAGTGCAGCTGTGCCGGGCGCCGGCGACGCCGCGACGACGTCGCCTGAAGATCAAAAACGCTGAGTCGGTGACGACGAGGCAAGTCTGCAGGACGCAATCACGCAAGGTAAGGCTGGCGCCCACCGATCATGATCTGCAAATTGCAATCTTCTTGTTAATCCTTTTCTCTACGTCCTTTATTCTATGCATGACACTTCAGCGCAACTAGCATCAGCACAAGCCAAACAATCGCAGCATCACAGATTTATTAATGGAAGTAACACATTAACACTAATAGTAGCATCTCATAATTAAACAAGTACGAGACCAAAGCGAAAAGGTAATCAGCTTTTGTAGAAGTATCTCAGTTAGAATTTAGAAAACAAGGAAAGCTCTGGCAGATCTGGCATGTTCCTCACACAAACGAGCCCCCGTGATGACTTCACTAGTCTAGCACTGTAGCAGTGTAGCTATGCAGCAGTACGTACAATTTATTCTATTTCTATGCATGATACGTACTAGTCTAGCTCTTTATTTTGTGTCTGACACTAGTCTAGCACTGCTACACTGATATTCTTTGCATGACACTAGTATATGCATGACAAAATGTGAGTATGTGACTATGATGCGTGATATTTTTCTCTATGCATGGTAATAGATCTTCCTCTATGGACATGGAGTCATCTGCCCAAGAGAAGGGGAAGAAGAAACCACAATGTCCACCAAAACCGTCGAAACCCGTAAGTGGGCATCACAAATTCTCAATCTGATGAGGTCAACAACATTTAAATATTTAATTGATTTTTGTTTTCCGCTTCTAGGTCTCACGACGAGAGAAGGATCAGGCAGATGAGTCTGGGGGCGAGGAAGAAGATAACTCTTTTGATATGAATGATGATATGTCTGAGGATGACGTATTCATGCCAGGAGTGGAAGAGACCTACCAAATATCAAATGAAGGTTCTGAGGAGGATGAAGTTCATTCTGGACCTCATGGTAGTGATGCTAGTGATCTTCAGAGGGGAAAGAAACGGCGAAAGGGGGTGAAGGTTCAGAGAAAGTCAGGGAGCACTAGCAGCAGGACGATATCAGAAGTATGGAAAGTGTTTGATAAAATTGAAATGCCATCCCCTACGGAGAGAGGGGCGATGGTCCTTAAGGCTAAGTGCAAGTATTGCAAAAAGTTATACTCTTATGTGCAGGGTTCTAGTACTACTCATCTTAAAAGGCACAAGGCAAAGTGTGCGACATATTTGAAGAACTTGGCTAAGAAGAAGGACCAAGCTCTTCTAAATTACGCTCCTTCAAAAGCAGGTGATGAAGGCTCTGGTCTCCCTACCATTATCTCTTCTAGAGATTACAACCATGAACAATGTAGAAAATTATTGGCTAAAATGATAATTACTCATGAGTATCCGTTTAGGATGGTTGAGCATACATGGTTTAATATCTATTCTCAATACCTAAATCCTTCTTATGAGTTTGTTGGTAGGAAAACCATAAAAGCTGAATGCATGAAGATTTTTGAGTCTGAGAAAGAAGTGCTTAAAAAGAGCCTTAAAGGTGTGGGTAGCATTGCATTAACTACTGATATCTGGACATCGAATCAAACACTTTCGTATATGTGCCTAGTTGCACACTATATTGATAATGATTGGAAAATGCAATGTCGTGTGCTCAATTTCTTTGAGTTAGATCCTCCACACACTGGGCAAGTGATAGAAATAGCTGTGCATGACTGTGTTGTTGCATGGAAAATTGAGGACAAGATAATCTCTATCACTCTAGACAATGCTTCGAATAATGATGTTGCTGTTCGTGGTTTAAGGGCTAAGTTTGCTAAAAGACAAGGTAGTGCTTTCATCGCTAAATATTTCCATGTTCGCTGTTGTGCCCACATCATTAATTTGGTTGTAAATGATGGAACTGCCATGTTAACACCTTTGATAAGTAAGCTAAGAGAATGTGTGAAGTACATCAAAAAATCTCCATCTCGCCTGCATAAGTTTGTAGAAGTTTGTCGATCTCTTTCAATGACAATTGGGGAAGGGCTGAAACTTGATGTATCAACAAGGTGGGGTTCAACATACAAGATGTTAAGTGCTTGTATTGCCTACAAGGATGCTATATCATATTATGCTGTACAAGATGCGAACCTTGATAGATGGAAGCCTACAGATGAAGAATGGGATTTGTTTGTAGAAATTGAGCCAATTCTTGCAGCTTTAGCTAAAGTTAGCACTGCATTCTCAGCTTCAACTTATCCAACTGCAAATATATTTTATCCTCACATCGTCGATGTCAAAGTTGCTTTGAGGGCTGCCATGGATTCCAATAACTCTAATTTAAATGAGATGGGCAGGGCAATGCTGGCTAAGTTTAATAAGTATTGGGAAGACAAGAACAATGTGATGGTGCTTGCAACAATTCTAGACCCCAGGTATAAAATGAGATATATAGAGTGGTGTTTTGGGAAGATATATGAAGCTTCTAAAAGTGCAATTGAGATAGCTAGTGTCCGTGATGAGTTAGAGAAGCTATATGATAAATATGAGAGGGAGCATCGTCAGAGGAAGGCGTCTTCTCATAAATCTTGTACAGCCTCACCGTCAACTTTTGGTACACCTAGCTCCTTACCAACTGCATCAAGTGAGTTTCAGTTCTTTCTATCATCAACTTCTTCCAATCCATCAAAGAGTGAGTTGATCATATATTTGGATGAGCGAAACGAAGACTTAGGAAACAAGGAATTTGATTTGCTTCAATGGTGGAAGTTGAATTCACATCGATTTCCGGTTGTGTCAAAGATGGCAAGGTATTTCTTAACTATACCAGCAACATCTGTATCTTCAGAGTCGACTTTTAGCACCGGTGGGAGAGTTCTAGATGATTTTCGTAGTTCTTTAAGTCCTTCTACGGTGGAGGCATTGATATGTGCTTCTAGTTGGATTAGAGGTGCACATGATGATAATAAAGCTCCTATGTTTGTGGTATGATCATGAGTTTATCTTACCATTGTTTTTATATTTTTTGTTTAATAGATGGTTGACTTGAACTAAATTGATATGACTCTTAAGTCTCTTATTGTTTCAGGAAGTAGATGACGACGACGATGTTCAAATTATTTCATTTCCTAAAAGTGTGGCAGAAAGCAACTAGTGAGTTAATATTATATCTATAAAAAATAATAGAGTTTTATAAATATGTAAATTAAATATTAACTTGTTCTTTTGACTAATATAACTTGTTCTTTTCACGTTAAGGCTACTACAGACCTTAGGTTTGGAGCTGGTTGCATGGACCAAGGAGGCAAGGATCATCTTGATGGACTTATGGACAATGGACTAAAGCTTTTGTGTTGAGATGCTATTTCTATATTTCATAGCGAAGACAATGTGATGCTACGCTAATTTGATATTTTGTTATCATGTTAATCGTATTATGTGTAACTGCACTACTATTACCTGTTTATGAGAGTATGAGACTATGTGTCAGTGTTTACTAATTTATGCTTTAATCTTAATTTTCTTCTTATTTGTTAAATATATGGTGCTATATTCGCTATAGCCAATGTTGAAAGCTTAAAAATTAAAATCATGGCTACTGGACACTGGTGGTGCCTTGCGACTTGCGTTGCGTGCGTAGGCTTGCATCAAACCAAGAGAAGCAACGCCATTGGTTGGCTACTTGGCTTGCTGCATGGCTGTGGGGCGCTGTGCACTGTGGTTGGCCGTAGCAGCCACTGGCTCGACGAGCCAACGAGCAGGCTCGCGAGCTTGCAGCGAGCCAATCCGAGCCACCTTCACAGCTCGCCGAATGCAACGAGCCAGGCTCGGCTCGTTCCCGGCCGAGCCTGAGCGAGCCGAGCTCGGCTCGGCTCGGCTCGTTTCCAGCCCTAGTCAATATTGGTGCGCCGAAGCATTTGTCAGCGCGTTCGAAGTATTCCCCCCGTAAGTGCATAATAAAGTGTACTTTTGAGTGGACTTGTGTAAATATGCCGTATTTTATATTTGAGGGTAAAAAAAAATGTGTAGTTTCCTGAATGTCCATTATAAATACTCTCTTCAGTTTGTAAATACCTGATTTTTCGACGTTGACATGGTTATCGGAATACAACTTTGATCACTAATTCCCATTACATTTTACTTTTCAAATCAACACAAATATAACATCGTGAAAGTGTTTTTCACGGCAATTCAAAATGTATGGTTTTTATATATCCAATTCAAATAGTTGAAAAATTACTCTTTTTTTTCCTCTCTTGTTGCTTCTTCACATCAGGCAAGAAGAGTGCGGCAGTGCCATCTGCTAACCACATTGTATTCTCTCTCCCTCCCCCTCCATAGAAGGCACATCTCTATCACCCCTCATCACTCTCCATTCAGAAGGAGCATCACACCCTTCTTCGACAAGCTTTGGCGTTTGGATCGGATGAGAACGACATAGGAGCTCTTCAGATTTAGAGACGAAGACGATCAAGAGAAGAAGCAATGATGCATCCTCATTTTTTGTCATAAAACATCCCATATGTACGTGTGAAATATTTGAGGCTGCATTTTCCTTTCGTCCTCATGAAACATCCAACTTGTGCATGGGGTAAATTTTTTAATAAGCGTGAAAATTAATTTTTCATCGGTTTTATTCTTGCCATGTTTCATCATTTCTTTTAGCATGTTTCATCAGTTCTTTGCCCATGTTCCTAATGTATCGTTGTTTCTCTGCCACGTTTCATCAATGTTTCAAAAGTGTTTCACTTGAACATTATCCATATTTTAGCCTGACGTCGACCAAAATCAGACGAACACACTTCTAAGCACCTGCTATAGGCCAACGGGAGAATTATAAATTCAAAAGAGCCACCAATGTGGAAAGTGAAACTGATCAGGGGGTGGGGTGGAGGTGACATGGCATGGTAATAACTTTGTGATATCAAGGCTAGAGATGGTCGGACACGACGGTGGTGTGGGCGGTGCTTGGGCATAGATGCAGTTCGACGGGGCGGCGGAGCTAGAAGCTTGTCCATCTTAGGAAGGGGTGTTATAGATCATTACTAGACCTAGTGGGTGCTCACCTGGTGGCGGTCGGTGGTTGGGGTTTATCGAGGTGGGCTAAAACGTGAACGGCGGCGGCAGAAACAGGGGCGACAATGGCAGCTGATTCTGGTGCTCTCCTTGCAAAGGCAAGAGGGCGGGGGACTAGCAATGACCCAACGATTCTCAAAGCGAGACGACTGGAGGCGGAACACACCGAGGTGACAGAAATCACCGGGGTGGCAAAAATTCAAATAAACACGAATTTGGCTGGCGACGAGAGAACAACGCCTCCAACGATATTCACCCAATATTGGATCTCTTTGATGGATTTAAATTCGATAGTTTCATACTGTTGTGTGCAAATGCTAAGTGCTAGCACTAGTTTACATATGTATTTGTATATAGTGTTTGTCATCCATGTCTTTGCCTTGTTAACGTCAGAATGAATCATCTTATTAACAGAACCAATCATGCTGAACTAAAGTTTGGCTCGGCTCGGCTCAGCTCGGCTCGGTTCTGCTCCAGCGCGGCGGCTCCTCCAGGCGCCAGTGGTCACACGTGCGGGCCACGGTGGTCATTGGCAATCGCGCCAGTAGGGAGGAGCTAGCTCGACGAGGTGAGACGAGGAGAGGAAGAGATAGTTTTTTAAAATTTTGACCTTTTTTTTCTTTCAAAACAGCATATGAAAGAGGATTGATCGTGCACGAATCTCGACGCACGGTCAACGGTGTAGATAAGGTTGAAATTGGTTGTATAAGGCCAACCGGGCACCGTGTATTTTAACCCCGAATTCCAATTATGCCCCACCAAAACAACCTCGACTCCTCGGGACGAAACAAAATCGTTGAGAATATGTGCCTCATGAATACACAGATTAATCCCTCTGTTCTACTAGCAATGTACCAAGATGATCAATACAGCCGTGCCCGTGTGTGTCCTAACACTAGAAACAAATTTCGCGCCGGCGGCGGCGCCGTGCCGCGCTCGCTACCGCGGCCCGGACAGCTGCGACGACGACATGTACGACGCCCACCCGCTGTGCGTTGTCAGCGTCGTCGCCGACGCGGTGCGGTCGGCGACGGACCCAATTGCCGCCGCCGCCCCCGGCTTGATGTCGCCGTCGGACGGCCCGGCGAACCCCCGGCCGTACAGCCGGAGGAACCCGAGCGCCTGCACGCGCGGCTCCCACAGCTCCATGGTGCCCTCCAGCATGCCGGCCACCACCGCCATGCTCGGCCGCAGCTGCGGGTCCTCGTGGAGGCAGCACAGCGCCACCTTCACCACCCTCTCCACCTCCATGCCCACCACTCGCCCGCCCAGCCGCCGGTCGGCCAGCTCCGCGTACCGCCCCGTCTCGTGCCCCTCCAGCGCTGCCAGCGGGAAGTAATCGCTCCTCTCGCCGCGCGACGAGCTCCCCGTGGTCGTCGTCCCGTCCGATGAGTCCTCTCCGCCGGTGAGGTGCTCGCTGCGGTTCTTGCGGCCGCGGACGAGCTCGAGGAGCACCATGCCGAAGCTGTAGACGTCGGTGCGGTCGGTGATGGGCGCGTTGGTTAGCCACTCCGGCGCGAGGTACCCGCGCGTGCCGCGCATGGTGGTGAAGAGGCCGGACTGCTCCGGCGTGAGGAACTTGGCGAGCCCGAAGTCGGCGATCTTGACCTGGCCGCCGTCGGCGAGGAGGATGTTCTCCGGTTTGACGTCGCAGTGGATGATCTTCTGGTCGCAGCCGAAGTGGAGGTAGGCGAGGCCCCTCGCCGCGCCGACGGAGATTTTCATCCGCTCCTTCCACTCCAGCGGCAGCGCCGCCGCCGGCCGAAACAGCGGCCGGTCGAGGGAGCCGCGGTTCATGTACTCGTACACCAGCAGGCGGCGCTGCCCTTCGGTGCAGAAGCCGCGGAGACGGACGAGGTTGACGTGGTGGATGTTACCGATGACGGCAATCTCGGTGCAGAACTCGCGCTTCCCCTGCGCCCCCACGCCCTCGATCTTCTTCACCGCCACTGGCGACCCGTCCGGGAGCTCGCCCTTGTACACGGAGCCGAACCCGCCGGCGCCGATCTTGACGCGGAAGCTGTTGGTGATGTCCTCGATCTCGTTGTGCGTGAACCTCGTTGGCAGGCCGGGGATCAGGATGTCGTCGCCGTCGCCGTCAACGCCGCTGCCGTGGACGAGGTGCGCCGAGTCCGAAGCCGGCGAGCGCTGCCGCCGGAGCTGCGTGCTCCTGGACCCTCCTCCGCGCCTCTCGTCTTTGCGCCACGACGCGATGACGAAGGCGCTGACGACGACGATGAGCACGAACGCGACGACCGTCGGGAGCAGGATGGCGACGAGGGTTCTGTTCGAAGACGAGCCCGCCGGCGACCTTGCCGGCTGCGAGCCCTGGACCTTGATGAAGCCAGCCATGCCGGCGCCATTGTTGGAGCTGGTGCTTATGATAGAGCCGAGGTGGTTCTGCACCAGGTAGCAGGACAACGACGAGTTGTCGTAGAAGTAGCCGAGGCAGGAGCAGTTGCCGGTGCAGAGTGCTCGGCACGACGAGGAGTTGGAGCCGGACACGGCCGGCCGTGAGAACTTGTTCGCGTAGTATGCAACTCCATTGCCGACGCTGACATACGATACCAGGGAGCCGCCGCCGCAGGAGCCGGCGGTCAGCACGGTGGAGCCGTCGGACGGCGCGCAGCCGCTGTCGTGCGACGCCGCGAACAACGGCGGGCACGTGCAGGAGGAGGAGTTGCCGGCGGGCGTGCAGAGCCCGAGCGAGCCACAGGAGAGCGGCCGGTCGCAGTCCCTGCCCGGCGCCACGAAGCCGCCGTCCATCGGCAACGCCGACGAGTTCGCCGACGCAAAGCCGGCGACTGACAGCTTCCCGTCATTGCCGAGCTTGACGATGCGGAGCTCGGCCGGAGGCATGACGGCCTGGATGATGACAGCACCGTCCGCCGTGAAGAGGTAAAGCCCGGTGCCGTTCACGGCCATGTACGCCACGGCGCCGTCGCGATCCCTGGCGGAGTGGGCGTCGTTCGACAGCCGCCAGTACGTGGACCCCATCCAGGCGAGCACCGCGTCGGCCGTCGTGACGCTGAGCCGGTAGGCCCCCTCCGACAGGTCGGAGTCCGACGCCGCCGACGTCAGGGACGCGCCGGCGGCGAGCCGCTGCGTCGGAACGAGCGAGTCCGTGGGCCGGTCGAACGACTGCCAGAGCGTGGCGTTCTTCCCGTCGAGCAGCGCGAGGTTGCCGTAGTCGTCGAGCCGGAGCGCCGCCACCGGGGCGGCGAACGGCGGCGTGGACCAGATGGCCGACCCGTTGTCGCCCTCGACGGCGATCCCGCTCGCCGTGAGCTGCAGCTGCGCGGCGCGGTCGGTGATGGGCGCGCCGCCGTTGGCCGCCCAGACGCAGGTCCTCGACGGCGCGTGCAGCACGGCGAGGTAGTACCGGTCCTGCTGCCCCGCCGGATTGTACACCGCCGCCTGGAACACGCCGCCCCTGGACTGGAGGAAGACGCCGTAGGTGTCGATGAAGAGGAGGTACGACGCCGAAAAGTCCGGCGCGACGAGCTCCGTGGCGACCTTGCTCGCTCCGGCTCGCCGGACCCGGACGACGATGGCTGCGGCGAGGAGGAAGACGAGGTGGAGGAGTGGAGGGCGCATCGGTGGCGAGCTCATGAAGCGGGGGGCTCATGGGGGAGGCGTGACGATGGCATGGCGGGGTGGGGTTGGTTTGAGGCGGGGGAGTTGACTCGGGCAGGCCGGAGCGGCGCCATTGGCCGCGCTGGGATCTGCGGGTTGCAGCAAAAAAATAATGCAACGCGACGACGACGAATTGCTCGATCGAGTTGGTGCTTGCCTCAGCTTGCAGCTTGACATTAGCCAATTAGTCATACGTTTAGTTTTGTTTTTGTGTTTCCAGCTTAGTTTAAGCTCGCAAGGCAGCGCTAGCTGGTGTGTTTGAACATGGTGCTCGAAGTGGCGGCACCGGAGGCAGGTTTCAGGCCCGTGGATGCTTACCGTTATGGTATTTTTTCTCCTTGCTAATTGTTTAGTTAGAGTTAGGACTTGGGAGATTAGTTAAGATTACGACTTTTATACGACGGTTTTGCTCAAAACCCAGTCGCCTGGGTCGTGCCGTGCGCTCGCCGACGGCTGGCCCAAGCGAGCCGCGCACGTGGCCTAGACGACTAGGCTAGAGCCGCTCCCTTTATATGATCGCTCCATTTTTGTTTTTTTTAAACAAATGACAGGAGAGCTGGTATCTATTGATCAAAAGAGAAAGTTTACAAAGTTAAGGGTTTTAAAACGGAGAAAATTGCACTGTAGCTCTCGGAACTTGTATCGAATTGCACGAAATCCCCTAAACTTTAAAATTGTTTTTGCAGCTCCTGGAACTTGTCTCCGTTTGCACGAATAGTCCCGCGCCGTCCATCCAGCCGTTATCCGACATGGCTCGCTGACAGGGCCAGCTCGCTCACATGGCTCCAATGTGGCCCTGCGTGGCATGGTGGCCCTCGCATCGCTGCTGGCCCACGCGCAGAGATAGCATCTGGAACAGCCAGGGCTGCTAGCACTTCGTTGTGCAGTTCATTTTTCTCCATTTAATTTTCTTAATTTTATATCTTTTTCATGTAGAGTCCAAATTGTGTATAATAATATTTATAATTCATCTAAAATCCTAATCAATCCATTTTAAATACTTTTCTATTTTTTTCAATTTTTTTAAATTTTTTATTTTTCGTTGGCCAAATTTTATTGGTTACCATCCAAACACAAAGAATTTGGCTTCAAATTGGTCATGCCATGGAATGGCATGACCATTGAGTTGGCATGGCAACTTATGGCCATGAACCAAACAAGCCCTTAAAACCCTCCCTTTAGAGGGCGCACAAACAAAAAAAAATATTACAAAATACGCTTTTGCGGTTGCCCATAGCCGCATGTTAGCTAAAAGTTGTGTTGGTTTTATGTTTGGTCCTACCCTATCATCACCCAGCAGCGCATGCACGGATTGACCTTCTGCAGTGCTGATACTCGATTCTAACTATTTAAATGTGGGTTCGATGATCAAGATTGATACTCTCTTTTATGTGGTTTAAAAGTTGAAAAGTCGAAGGCCATTCAAAAGAGGAAAAACATGAAGAATGTATTTAAAAATATTTTTGAGATCTTTTAGAAAGATGCACAAAGCCCTAAAAAATATCTAAGCTTATCTATCCGACCAGTTTATCCATTTAGACCTATACATTGCTAACTTCAACTCAACTATTCATTCAGCTCGGCCACTCCAAACATGCTCAGTTTAGTTTCGCTGACTTGTACATATAGATGGCCAGATGGGCCGGCATGAAAGCCCGCTGTTTCGGCCCGGCACGAGCACGGCACGGCACGGCACGAAAATAAACGGGTCGTGCCGGCCCGGCCCGACGAGACGTGCCGTGCTTGGGCCGAAGGCTAGGCCCGTGGGCCGGCCAGGCGCGGCACGATTATATTTTTTTGTTTGGATCCACAAAAGTACATATAATATAGCAAAGTATAATAGTTGAACACAAAGTAAAGTGTGACCTGCTGGCTAGGAGGTGGGGGATAGTGTGCAGCAACCCAGGAGGTCCATTTTTGCAATAAATTGTAGCAGCAGCAGCTTGAGCCCGATATGGCCCAACAAAGGCCCGTGCCTCCGGCCGGCCCGGCACGGTTAGCTGGGCCTCGGCCCATGGGCCAGCACGACACGACCCATTTAACTATTCGTGCCGTGTCGGGCCTGATCTAAACGGGCCGTGCCTAAATGGGCCTGTGCAGGCCCGTGCCGGGCCGCCCATTTGGCCATCTATACTTGTACAAGATATGTCTTATACAAAATGGCAAATTTCAAATGGTTCATTTCAATTGACTTTTGACCCAAAAATAGGGCAAAGAATGTTTTGTTGTAATTTCAAGATTTAAAGAAACAACATGAAAAATCAAAGCAGTAAAAGATTATTAAATAATTTAAAAGAAAAATTGTATCATGCTATTAGAGCATCATCAACTAGACCTAACTTAGATCAATCCTGCACTATTTAGGCCCAATTCTTTTCAGCTTAACGGCTTAACAGCTTAACGACTTATCTAAGTTTAGAAAACGCATATGATTTTAGTTTTTTGAGTCTGTTTTTTCGCTGTTTTGAAGGTGGGACCTAACGCTTTAAAAAACAAGTCAAACGAAATGTATCCGAATCTCGAGACTACCTCGAGAAGCTCTCGAAGTTTAGTCATTCCAGCCGTTCAGATCAGCTCAAGAGAACAGGGCCTTAGTCACTATTCATCTACATTTTCTGTCGGCACCCGATTTACAATATCGGATTCCACCTGCGTAAACCCGTACTAGTCCCAAGAATCATGGCTAGTACACACAGATATACAGAAACGGAACAGTGCCAACGATATTATTATTACAAACAGGAACATAGTCCAGTACAACCACATACAACGGCTCGCAGGCCGCCCATCAGAGTACACGGAGATACAGGCCTAATACAACATCTATATACTTATCCATCCCACAGGCACGGGGGCTGTAGGAGCGCGCAACCCTAGCCTTCAAAATCTTCATCAGACAACGTCTCCTCGACGTAGTCTGGATCCTCCTCCTCGGAAGGCGGGCCATACTCAGATGGTCCAGCTGTTGAAATTTTAAAAAGAGGAGGAGAAAAGGAGGGTGAGTACAAATTGTACTCCGCAAGTCCGGAATTATGCAAGTGCGGGTTCAGTACAAGGAGAGCTTAGGTTATTTGCAGAAATGCATTTATTTAACCTAGTTTTGACAAAGCAGTTTTGAAATTTTTAATCTCAATATTTTCTTTGGGCTCTTCGCAAACGGTTCTCGCCACTTGGCCTCAGTGCCATAGCGAGAACGAAATTCTTTTTCTTCCTTTCTTCTCAAAACTTGCTAGGTCCGGTTACCTCGCGACACTTTCCGATAGGCCGTTACCCAATTCGGAATATCGCCGGTGGCTGCTAGCTCAAAATTCTTTCTTCTTTTCTTTTCTCTTCTCTTCTCAAATTTGCTGGTTCCGGTTTTCCGCGTGACACTTTCCGATAGGCCGTCGCCCATTTCGGAATATCACCGGTGGCTGCCAGCTCACATTAAATCCTTCTCAAAAACCTTTCTCAAATCCTTTACTCAACTCAAATCCTTTCTCAAAAACCCTTTTCCAAAAATGGTTTTTTTAAATGAATAATCTACCATATAACCAGTCCCATCGCACGCTCATAACCGCGAGCACGGCTATCATGACAGTTTTTGTGTGGCTTTCTGAGAACATGTGAGATAGATGACAACATTCCTACAGGAGGGAACACAAGAGACCATGGCATTTGTGTCAGCATCACAGGTGATCTTCTTCATATGTTCCGCTGCTATCGGGTCCATCCAGTAGGCCTTCACCACATCATTCTTCTTGTACCCCACTTGTTCAGCAAAGTCCTCGATCCAGAGCAATGACCATGTGTCAACATCGCACCAGTCAAACCAAGCTACCTTACCATACCTATAGATTCTATCATCTTTTCCAGTAAACAACCCTCCATAATGCACCTTCATAGAAAAATAGTCGCTATCCAACCCTAATAATCCAAAATTACCATGCCAATCAATCTAACTAAACTCATCGAACCGCCAAATCAGTTAAACAAAACTCGAATGAAGTCTTCTAGCTAACAAAATTGCAATTTTTGGGGTTCACATACCGTAGATTGGGCCATCAGCACCATCTTCTCGTCGCCTTGGTCCATTGTTGCCACCTTGGTCCATTGGCGCCGTCGCGGCACCGCCACCTTCCTCCAGTGCCACCGCCATGGCGTTGTCGCCGCCGCCGTCTATTGCCACCGTCGCGACGCCGTCACCTACCTCCTTCCCCCCCCGCGACGGCGTCGCCTTTTCTCCTCAAGCCGCCCCCTTGCTCCAGTGCCACCACCTTGGCGTCGCCGCCACCATCCATTGCCACCGTCACGACGCCGTCACCTACCTCCTCCCCCGACCCCCTGTGGCGGCGGCGACTTTTCTCCTCAAGCCGCTGCCTTGGTCCGTTGCTTCCACCGTGGCGCCGTCGCCACCATCATCCATTCCCACCGCCGCAAGCCGCCAGAGGGAGAGGACGCGAGGGGATCAGGGCGAGATGGAGAGGACGCGAGGGGATCGGGGTGAGATGGAGAGAACGTGAGGGGATCGGGTGAACTGAGGGAAAAGTGAAGGGGATTGGGGATTTAGGGTTAGTTCCTGCTCCACAAGCCAACATGGCCGATCCTCATGCCTACGTGTATTATGTGGCCGGTCCACCATGCTACGCAGGGCCACATTGGCGCCATGTGAGCGAGCTGGCCCTGTCAGCGAGCCATGTCAGCGGATAACGGCTGGATGGACGGCGCGGGACTATGCGTGCTAACGGAGACAAGTTCCAGGAGCTGCAAAAGCAATTTTAAAGTTTAGGGGATTTCGTGCAATTCGATACAAGTTCCGGGAGCTACAGTGCAATTTTCTCTTTAAAACGCTCCCCCTCGAGCGCGCACAAAGAAATAAGATATTACAAAATACGTTTCTGCGGTTGCCCATAGCAGCAGGTTATCTAAAAGTTGTGTTGGCTTTTATGTTTGATCCTGCCCTATCATCACCTAGCAGCGTAGCATGCTCGGATTGACCTTCTGCAATGCTAATACTCGATTCTAACTATTTAAATGTGGGTTTGATGATCGAGATTGATACTATCTTTTACGTGGTTTAAAAGTACGGTTGGTTTAAAAGTTGAAAAGTCGAAGGCCATTCGATAGAGGAAAAAAATGAAGAATGTATTTAGAAATATTTTTAAGATCTTTTAGAAAGACGCACAAAGCCCTAAAAAAATCTAAGCTTATCTATCCGACCAGCTTACCCATTTAGACCTATGCATGACTAACTTCGGCTCAGCTATTCATTTAGCTCAGCCACTCCAAACATGCTCAGTTTAGTTTCGCTGACTTGTACAAGATATGGCTCATATAAAATGGCAAATTTTAAATAGTTCATTTCAGTTGACTTTTGACCCAAAAATAGGGCAAAGAATGTTTCGTTGTAATTTCAAGATTTAAAGAAACAACAAGAAAAATCAAAGCAGTAAAAGATAATTAAATAATTTCAAAGAAAAATTGTATCATGCTATTAGAGCATCATCAACTAGACCTAATTTAGATCAATCCTGCACTATTTAGTCACTATTCATCTACATTTTCATATCTTCTATTTTATTTGCTACAATATTAGGACAACCTAAGTTAGACCCATTGGTATGCTCTTAACTACTTCTCCCTAGTGATGAGGCTAAATAATTAGCAATTGACCACCGTCCTAGACACTAAGAGCATGTACAACAGTACATATTAACCGTCTCTAAGATGTCCTTTCACGAAGAGTCAAATAAGACAACTATAGAGACAATTAATACGTAATTTTGTTAGAGACAATCATCATACATTGCATATTGGTAGAAACAATGGTTATCTCTAGATGACATAACATATTGTTAAAGACGACAGTTTCTCAATCATTGCACATGCTCTAATTAAAGCTACCACCCTTTCAAAGGGCGAAACATCAGGTGCGTTGTATACCTCCACCAGAATGCCTATTTGTGTATGTTCGCATAATCTCATTAGTATCATTTTTTGTACCAACATATGTTCATGGCTAGAACCAACACTAACATGGATGGTCCCATATCAGTGTAGACTTAAAAACCGATACAAATTCGTAGCTAGACCAACACAAATGATCTCATCGTTGTTCGTTGTCACTTATGAATCGGCACAGATAACCTTCTCTGCACGGATTTACGATGAACCGATACAAATATACCGGCGCATACTATGCTTTTTGGCGCATTGCTCTCTGGTTCGCTCCTTTTAAACTGACCCCGTTGACAATATTTGGTCGAAAACGCTTGAGGCCGGACTGCCGGCGCGTCCGGCCTCGCGCGCGCGCGAGAGGAAGGAGCCAGGCAATGCACTGTGCTGCATGCAGTGGGTCCCACATCAAATTTTTTTTTGAATGGCCATAATTTTTGACTGGATGCTCCAATCCATAAACCGTTTGCACCAACGCGTTTCTCGTATTTTTACGAACAAAACAAGATATGTGTTGCCATATAAATCTTCAAACTTACCTGGTGAAACTTAGGGTTTGCCTACTGAAACTTGGATTTCGCCTACTGAAACTTGGGTTTCATACTCGTTAAACTTTGCCGAACTGTCAAGTTTCATTAGGTTTCATCCAAGTTTTTTCAGGTTTCCTCAGGTTTCATCCAGTTTCTTCAAGTTTCATGAAGTTTTCACAGGTTTCATCCAAGTTTCATCATGTTACATCGAAGTTTCATCCAAGTTTCATCAGGTTTCATCAGCACACTGACAAGTTTTATCAGCACACAGCCAAGTTTCACTAGTATAGATGTAAGTTTCATAAGTGTTTCTTCTAGTTTCACATAAAAAATTGAAAAAAGAAAAAAAAATCAAAAATTTAAAAAGTATTTAAAATGAGTTGCTCTCGATTTTAGAAGAATTATGAAATTTATTTCACGCATTTTGAACACTGTTTGAATTTTATATGAAAATTGGAAGTTTAATTGGAAAAGAATCAACCGATCGATTTGCATGTACGCGCGCTAACTGGTCGACGCGGTGGCTGTCCGATGCGCGCGGTAGCCGGCCATCCAACGCTCGCGGTTGGTCCGGCGCGCCAGCTCGCCATATTTGGTAGCTAAATTTAAACCAAGGAAAATTAACAGAATGGCCGGCGTGATCTGCACATCACTTGTATTTTATATGCATGTTCGTTTAATTAACGCATTGTTTTTTTTTTAGATTTCGAGATAGATTAAATCGACCTTAATATAATGATCGTCCGTTGGAGGCGAGGCAGGATGGCATGCACCAGGCCGGTCTCCATCTCTGATCACCTTCTTTAATCATTCCAGTATTATAATCTTGGTGTCACTTACACGTATAGCTTTGCCCTATTAGTCGCCCTATTCCATTACGACGCGTATAGGCGCTCGGCCGCTCGCGAAACGCTGCTGCTCGTTCGCGCCATTGATCACGTCACTATTTCATGCCATGCATCATGCATGATGCACGTACGCGACGTCTCCTAATCTCGCGGCGCCGGCCAGCCGGCGACGCGCCACCATTGTATTTTCCTTTTCTTCTCCGGCTCCGGCCAGCGCGATTTTACTTAACACTCCCAGATCTCACGGAGAGCTAGATCGGCCGGCCGCGGAACAGCTCGGCTCACATGCTCGCCGGCGCCGCCCGGCCCCCGGTCTGCCATTAACTACTTACACCGGTCGGCGACGCGCGTGCAAGTGGGGTTTAAAAAAACCACTAGTTTAAACTCGGCGTGATTAATGTCTTAATTTTTTTTTTTTGAGCAAAGGGGCAGGAGAACTGCCTTGAATTGATCAAAAAAGTAGGGAAAGTACATAGTTGGGGGAGAAAGAAAAGGCCCCTCCCCGGTGGGCGCAGAAAAAGCAGCTAACCTATTACAAAAGGAGCTCTCGCGGCCTCCCAAAGGCGCAGGTCATCCACAAGTAAGGAAAAAAAGACTGAGACAGGTCTGACCGCCCGGTTGAAAATCCGGTTGTTTCGCTCGATCCAAATCATCCAAATTGTGGCGGAGGTGGCAACAGTACAGACAAGTACAGGACACTGCTGATCAGAAGTTCTAGGGAATACACGCCCGGGCCCCGGAGGAGTTGTTCCTCTTATAGTTTCAGAGGCTTCAGAGCTGCTGGCGTTAGGGTTTCTAGCTAGCTAGCATCAGAAGATGTATGCTTGATTAATTAGCTTGCAGAACCATTGCGTAACTAGGTTCACGCGTGGACTAAACAATGACCAGCTTAGCTAGCTCAGGGCACCAATTGCTAGCTACTGGCTACTGGCTAGTACGTAGTACGTGAATCCTCTTCTGGAACGCTGATGCACTACTCGATCGCCGCCCATGCAAGAACATAATGGTGCGTGCGTGTTACCTCCGATCGAGCTTTGCTGCCTTAATTATATCCCACAATGGAATTGTTTTTGAAGGCATCTATCATTAAGCGTTTGCTAATACATTAATTTGGCCTAACGTACCGGGTTGAGATCGATGAGCTGGTTATTAATTCCTTCTCTACGCGGCTAGCTAGATGGGATGCATGCACCAGCCCGGCCGTGCAGCTAGCAGATGCAGGGTTATTTGCTTCTTGTGTGTGACAGCGGAGTGAGCTGGGCGGTGGCGTACGCGTCGGAGAGCTTCGTCCATCCGAACTGTGCAAGTTCAGTGTTCTCTGCTTCAGGCCCTATTCTTTCCAGCGTTAAGTAAAGGTAAGTTTTACTGTAGCAAAATTTGAGAGTTCTTAACAAGTGTCTAAAGATGCTGAAAAATAATTAAAATTAGTTTTAAGATCTTTGATATGAACACTAAAAGTCTTAAAAAATTTGTTACAATTTATTACAACATGTAGGCTATATAAAAATAACAAATTTTGCTACAGTAAAATTAACATCGACTTTACGCTGAAAAGAACGAGGCCTCAGTCATGGTGGGAGCTAGGCTGGAGTAGACCTGTTCATGTGCAGCTCGGCTCAACGATCTGGTCGAACTCCAAAAATCCAAGATCAAAGTGTGCTAGAAATTCATGAAGATCTAGATATTAAATAAACGTTTGATTGTCAAATGATTGTTCAAATTTATGAATGTAGAAGGGCAGTAACACATGTTAGATCTTTGATATGAACACTAAAGGTTTTGCAAAAATTGTTACAAATTATTACAGCATGTAGGCTATATAAAAATAACAAATTTTGATACAGTAAAACTCAACTGAACTTTACGCTGAAAAGAACGATGCCTCAATCATGGTGGGAGCTGGGCTGGAGTAGGCCTGTTCATGTGCAGCTCGGCTCAACGATCTGGTCCGAACTCCAAAAATCCAAGATCAAAGTGTGCTAGAAATTCATGAAGATCTAGATATTAAATAAATGTTTGATTAGCAAATGATTGTTCAAATTTTATGAATGTAGAAGGGCACTAACACGTGTTACATAGAAAAAATTACTTGCAATAAAACTTTGAGCCAAGTTAACAATGTATATCTTAGACATTTACGAGTTTGAAAGCGTTTCATGAAAGTTAGATATCTTCTTTACACGGCTGCATTTCATAAAAAATTTGAAAAATTGTAGTCGTTTCTTCGAGGCTTTTAGTGATTATCCTCAATGATACTAAAAATACTGTAATATATTTTTCTTTTTTAGTATGTTTCAATTTTTCACTTTATAAGCTATCTGTGAGTTTTAGCCGAATGAAATGAAATGAAACAGGGCCTTATCAACAAAACAGCCCCTTATTGTAGCTCCGTGGACCTGGCCCAAAGGCCGAAAGTTCAGCGACAAGATGATGCAACGTTGTGCGGCTGGGCTTGTAGTCCAGCCCAACCTAGACCAGCTCGCAACTCGGCCGTTACGACGCCGGCCAGGGCCAGGCCATGGCCCATGGGCCTTGCTCTCGGAGGTCGGAGCGGGCGTTTCCTTTTCCTTTTCCTCTTCCCTCAAGCCCACCCGTCCACAGTTACCTCCCACTAGCGCCATCTCCTCCTCGAGTGCTCGTCGTCGTCGTCTTCCTCCCCGGACGGCAAGCAACCCGCGGTTTGGCGCCACGCACAAGTCACCCGCGCCGCGCGCGCCCAACGCGCAGCAAACTCGCCGCAGAATCGCTTTCATCCCCTCGCAAAAGCCATTCTTTCCCGCCCGTGCCTCGGTTTCCCCGTCCCAATCAACCACACCTTCTTCTTCTTCTTCATCTAATTACCTTGCTGCGTCGCAGTCGCACTCCTTTAAAACCATTCTTGTACGTCCCATGCATGCATCCGAAGCAATCTCTCGCGAAAGCAATCCCGACGAACTCCGGCCGATTTGCTGCTGGGACGTGCTCTCGTAGTTGTAGACGAACCGCTGGTGCTCATCCCGTCGCCCGGCCATGTCGGCGATGCCAGCGCACGGCGGCGGCGGGCGGCACCGGACGTGCCGCATGTACTGGTGCTACCAGTGCGCCCGCGCGCTCCGCATCATCTCCTACCCAGCCTCCGACGTCTTCTGCCCGCGCTGCTACGGTCGCTTCCTCCACGAGATCGACCCGCCGGCGCCGGCGCGCCCCGCGCTCCCGCCGCCCGGCTTCTTCCCGCACCCTTTCCGCCCGCCGCAGTACGAGGGATACCCTCGCCGGTGGGTCGTATACGGAGGCGGGGCCCCCGCGGCTGCGCCTGGGCGCGTGGTACGGCAACCTGCTCCTTCGCCAGCGCCGGCGCCGGCCACGGTGGCGCCTCGTAGGCGGTTGCCCTCCCCGCCGCCGGCGCCGGTGGCTAGGCGGCCGTCCACGCCGCCGGCGATCGACCCTGGGGACTACTTCACGGGGCCAAACCTGAGCGGTCTCATCGACGAGCTCAGCCAGAACGACCGGCCGGGGCCGGCGCCCGCGCTGCCGTCGGCCATCGACGCGCTCCCGACGGTGCGGATCGCCGGCGCGCACCTGTCCGACGGCTCGCAGTGCCCCGTCTGCAAGGAGGACTTCGAGCTCGGGGAGGCGGCGCGCGAGCTGCCGTGCAAGCACGTCTACCACTCCGACTGCATCGTCCCGTGGCTCCGCCTCCACAACTCATGCCCCGTCTGCCGGTACCAGCTGCCCGGCGGCGCCAACGCCGGCCAACGCCACAGCGGCGGCCGGAACCGAGATGTGGCGCCGGAGGAGGAGCCGACGATGGTGAGGTGGGGGCCATTCACGTGGATGTGGCCGCCGCGGGGGCTGGAGGAGCTGGACGACGACGGATGGGAGTACGGGCGGCGCGGGAGGCCCGAGGCGCCGGGCGACGCCGGCGGTAATGAATTGTCGGCTCTCAAATCTTTCGTTCTCGTCTCCGCTTGCGTTTTCTTCTTATCTTTCTTTGTCTAAGAGGGAACTCAGAACGCAGCTTCACTGTGATAACTCTATCTAATCATCACAAATAACACCACTGATGTACAACTGTTATTACTCCCGTCCATATAATGGATGAAACTATGGAAGTCAAGTTGGGTGCATTGATTAATTTCATGATCCCTTTAATCTTTTTTTTTCATTTTCTTTTCAGCATTCTATGCTTGGTGGCGCTCTCTGTTTCTTTTCTAGCTGTCCCAAATGGAGAGCATAATATCCTATCATACCAAGAGAGCCTGTTTGTTCAGTTAAGTACTCTGATCTCTGCCTTTCTGCAAATTAGCAGTGAACTGCCACATATACATGTTTGTTTACACTTTGTTGGCGATGGCAGGCAATGTGTGAGCGTGACGCCCCAGAAAATGCCCAGCAAGTTAAATAGGAATGGCGATTGGTGGTGATGCGCTGTGTAAAGCAGTGAAGATTATGGAAAGCAGCCAAGATCAATAAAAAGTTCGCCATGTAACAATAGGCTGGTGGAAAGAACATACTGAAATGTAAAATCATGCTACGGTCAATGTAAAGAACACAGGAAATGCATTTAAGTTGTTGATTTCCCAAACTGATGTTAATTTTTCGCTCAGTTGAGGAGGTAGATCCAGCAAATAAAGCTGCACTAATCTCTCCGCTTTGTCAAAACAATTGAGCAAACCACAATAAAAATTCACCAGGAGTTGGTATGCCAGATTCAATGGGAAAGTTATATATTGCGTTCTGGTTTTACACTGGAGGGTGTACAAAATGGATTAGATATACTTATTGTCCTGTATCAAATGCACCAATTTAATCCCGAGAGGGGATTCCGCTTAAACCATAATTTTTAAAACACTCAAAGCCAGCATAAAACCCCTCGCTGTATGATGCATTCTTCAGGCTCAGCTGCAGTAAATACATCCACATTAGACGTCCAGCATCAAATTGTAAATGGTACATGATTATGCTTCACACATTGCTGAAACATCATTCCCTTGTTTATTGTGACAGCTAACAAAAATGTGAAGCATATAGTATAAGTTCATTGAAGTCTAAACTGCAACTATATCACCAAACTTATGAATCAAATTGTATCAGCTTTTCAGCTTTATCTTGTAACACCGAGAAAATGATTGTTCATAAATAGCCATCATCAACTGTCCAGACCAGCCCAGTTATATATTCAAAGCTTCAAACATCCAGAAGAAAAATTATTTATTTCTGAACATTGAGTTCCAATTAGCTAATAGTTTTTAGTTTTCAAGCCTCAAGAAGAAATTGTTATCACCCAATCTAATAGTCTTTCAGCTCAATGATGAAGCTACTGTGATGTTTTTATATTTTCATGTTTAAAAGGGAAATTCTCCAATGAAGAAGTATAAGAATGATGTACTCAAACAACAAATATTTATGACTAGAGGAAGTACTCGATTACTTTCGGTAGAAGTCAAAATTTTGATTGCATATCATCAAAAATGATTGAACAGCTGTAAAAACTAACCATTACACCCTCCAAATCTAGGGCAGCTTGTCCTCGAAATCCATCTAATATAGGAGAAAGTTCTTCCCGCTTAACATTCAATTTATTTGATACCTACAGGAGAATATCTATCAAATGAAGAAGCAGACATTGTATTCGATGGGCATTAAAGATAAGCATAGTAGATCACCTCAGTCAGGAACAATTGAGAAATTCTGTCAAACACATCATTTGCAAATTTCTCAACATTAGTGGCATCAGTAGGAGTTTTGCTCTGAGACTTTTTTTCACCCTTGTTCTGAATTTTGGGCTTAGCCATCACAACTGATCGAGGACAAAACACGACATGTTTGAAAATTGAAACTTGAAAAGTATAATGATAAGCTCAATAAAATGCATGTGTAAGCGCACAGGACACACGATAAGCAACTAGAATGCATCCTCCTTGCTCTCTAATTTATTACTGTCTCATCTATATTCATTCTAAAAATGATCAAATGCCTGGTGCATAAAACATCTGTCCAGGAACATTGGACCAATGTACCCAGGTTTTGCCTGATCTATTGTCTTACAGACCCACACCCCAGGTCCCCAACTGACCACTTCCATGGCTGAACAGCACCATCAGGTAAGGTGCAAATGGGACAGGAAATTTCCACCCGATCCAAGCCCAGATTCATTTAGAACCCGATCTGAATCTGGAAAAATGATATTCAGTTATATCCGGATTCAACTCTGCCTATCAATATGGGTCAGGATATGGAAAGAGCAATAACCAATCCGTATCCGATTCGTACCCATAGATCCAAGATATATGAATAATGTCAATGTACATCAGCAAAACAGATATATTCGTATTAACAGCTACTCTACGGGGAATGTTTTTATGTGGTGCTAATGATTTAGTAACTATCTTTGTAGCTCCAGAATGTTTCAGTTTATGTTCCTACCTATTGTCTGGATATACCAAGAGAGGTCTACGATCTAATGAGGCTACTATGAAATATTTACTCATGGGTGGGGCAAGCGATATCTGATAAACATTAATGTTTTGTATTAAACATATTTGATTAGAACATGTAGGTTGTAGCTAATATTTGATTCAATATTAATATATTGTTAGCTTTTGTATTTAACATTAAAGCTTAATCGGAAATGCTATAATGGTAAATAATTGTGTCATGTGCTAATTTTGATGCATGTGAAATATCCGATTGTTTATCCGAACCTGACCTGAGACCAGCTCGTATTGGTCTTGTATTCGTACCTCGAACAATCCGGATTAGAATCCGTATCTGACTTATTCGTATCCGGGAAAAAAAATATGGGTTAGGATATGGGATGGGCAGTATCCGTCCGTATCCGACCTGTTTGCACCCGTATAGGTAAATGCCAAAATTTATCAAGTGAGAGTTACTATGTTCTTGTTGGTAACCAAAGTAAGGACCATGAAAGGCCTAAATTTATCTAGTGACAGTTACTATATTTTTATTGTTAGCTAGAGGAAGGACCATGAAAGGCATAGTGTTTGTTGCTCTGATGACAGTAACAAGCATTATCTTATTGCTAACTGCTCTTGACCTAGACCTAGAACAATATTCAAATTCCATCCTTGATAGCTTGGTGTTAGAAAATGGTTAGATTCCCAACATGATATGCTAGTGTTGCTTTGACTTTTCCCCCAATAATGTATTAGCACAAGCTACTGCCCTAAACTCTTGCATTCATCGATAACCCAGCTAATTGTAAAGCATGTGCAACAAGATAGCCAAATCATGTTAGGTAAATTTTGTTGATTCAACAAACACCATACAACTGAAAATTGCCACTTTGCCAGCAATCATCATAACGGAATTTTCTATACAAAGCAAGAAAAAATGAGTAAGATTGCACAGCAAGGAGAGAACAACATTGTATGTATCAATAGCTCACCTGGGAGACATGTTTCCTCTCTGGGTGCATTGTTTTGTTGAGGAACATGTACTGGTGCCACTTTCTCAACTGATTCTGAGGAATCTGGGAGACCAGATGGTACAAGACCTGCTAGATCAGGAGGATTGTCTTTACCAACCATTGGTGAAGCCTGAGCCAAACAATAATGTTAGAATGTCTTTCAAACTTGTATAAGAAAAACTTTGCCGATGATTCATATCTTACCTCCAAGTCTACATAAGCTGGTTGCTTCCCAATAGAGACGAGAAACTTGTCCAGATTGCCTGAGCTCAGAGCTGAGATGAAGTAAATCAGGAGTTAGTCAATCAGCAGTCAAAGGCTTTAGGATACACCTTTTTTATCCTTTATTTTGCAGAAATACACAATATTAACCAGGCCAAGATACATCAATGAGCTAACACAACAGTTTGCAATCCAGTAACTATTAATTAACAATCATAAATGAAGTAATGAAACATCATCAGTAAAGGAATTGATGGTAGTATCAATCTTACCAATGGTTACATCATTTGTTAGTGGATGGAAGTAGCAGCTCTGCTTAGACTTAAAACCTTGGTCCAGTAATAACGAAACGGCACTGCTTCAGAAACGATTGTATGTCAGTAACACAGGTTACTTGAAAAGGCAATAAAAATAAATATAACTATGAAACAATAATAAAAAACACATGAAAGACAAAGTATTTTGGAATAATTTTGCACGACTTTAAGCATTTGAACAGGTTATTTTTTAACAGCTGCATTTCCTATTCTGCATAGTAAAACCCACATATTAAAATGAAAAGGTCAGGCCAGTCAGCCTTTGGATAACATAAACGTCACATCCTACCAATGTACTGTCTACAATTTTTTAGTGGAAAGCAAATGAACAGTGATCACATAGGCCTGTCTAGCTGTCAGAAACATGACCTGCAACTTGTTGGCCTAATTCAGATGAAATGAGATTATGGTTGTACTGTTGGTAATAGCTTTCTTCAATCATGAGCATCATAATTGGCAAAGAACCAAAGATGGGAACAATCAATGGTACAGTCAAAGCAAGCCACAATACCTTGCAGACTCATTGATAAGCGCAAATGGAGTAACACATCCTAATGGTACCTGAGCATAATCAAGAAGAAACAGGTGAATTAACATGTGAGCCATAAAAAATAATGTTAGGAACAGATGTGCTATCCAACTGAAACTAAAAGACCGGTAATTGGTAAAGCTTGCGAACAACAGATTCCAAGTACTGTCCTCACTAAAAATGAAGTGTAAAACAAAGAACAGCTAAAAATGACAGTACCAAACAAAATTTATTGTTAATGTATCAAGCCAAATTAGAAATATCTCAGAAACTGTCAGTACAAGACTGCATGCACCCTAATTGTATTTAGTATAACTATGAACAAAGCGGTTTTTTTTTGTTGAATTTGCTTTCTTGAAGCAAGTAGATCTCCAATGAAGAGGTCCTGACTTTACTAATAGACTGCCCAAATTTTCTTGATGTGTTTTTCAGTGAATATGACAAGCTAACATGACACTTTCATGTGGATTTGCCTCCACAAATGTGAAGCCACAAGGCACTATGCCCTTTTTGCTTAACTGCTTTCTTGATGACATTTCAATAACAGTGTTTTTTTTTAAAACAACATAAATAATAGCTGACCTGAAGTACTTCCAGCAAATAGTTGTTTTTAAACAGCATAAAAAAATGGCTGACCTGAAGTACTTGCAGCAAATTTTCCTCAGGAGCCATCCGTAGACCACCCTTTCCCAAGCCAAGACGCTGGGATAGGACTAGTAGTTTTAAAGAAAACAAAATTAACGACATGGTGCTCAAATCAGCAACAAAATATGTAATTATCAACACCTACTTTTCATGTCAACTTTGGTGCCAGCAAGGGCAGAAACAATATAAAGCCGATGTTTCTTGTCCTGAAACTCAGAGTTCACAAATATCAACACATAACATGTGTACTAAACTAATAAACTCTGAACAATTAACTGTCCAATAGTTGCCAATTGCCAGCACACTGACACACATACCTTCAAAAGAAGATTTTTGCTCAGAGCACCTCCTAAATGCCCAACATATTTCGCCTAGAAAATGCTCAATTAGCAACCATAATAAACTAATAAGAAGTCATGGTAGAACAAAGTATCAACTTCACGGTTCACAGACCTGTTCTTCGACCGTCAACACAACTGGGTGATCGTAGCAGGTGAAATCAATCTTAAGCTCCTGCAGAAGACAATACGACCAAATTGAGCGCTGGCTTCAATGTGACGCTAGAATGCATGAGGCAACATCCAGGGCGCGAAAGCTCGTCACAGTCACGCAATATAACTGGGCAATTACACATCTACGCACGTGTAGGGCCAATAGGGGAACATCTCCTTTTGCTAACACATTGCATAGCCAAATTCAGCACCAACACACGCCTTCTCGCGCTACGATTCACAACTAAGCTGAAGCCAACCAAATCAGTCTCTACACGGAATCATATCGTCGGCGCTAAAGTCAGGAGCACTGGCACGCCCACGAGCGGCGACGCAGTCGAGTTCTGGCCAGGACGCGACGAGAGAAGGCAGCTTGGGAGAGTTGAGATCGAGAGAAGGGCGACGCCGTGGCGCCAAGAGTGCCGACCTGGAGGCGCGCGAGGAGCTGGTCCTTGGTGTACCCCATGACTCCGGCGGCGGCGGGTGAAGGAGCCGAGTAGGAGTGCGACTGTGCGAGTGCCTGCCAAGGGCGTCTTTCGGATGCGGACCGGAGGCCGGAGGCCGGAGGGGAGAGTTGGGGCCAGGTGGCCAAACGGGCCGGGCCAACAAGGCCGAACCGGGCCGGCCCCCACCATTCAGCCCGGTTCGGTGAATAGTGACGGGCCAGCTCGGATTGGTTTTGGCTCAGCTCGGTTCGTCACTGTAGCATATTTATTTAATTAAATATATTTATTATATATATTTCTAATGATATATAGTGTATTTACGCAATTTATAGTGTATATTTGTAAAATGTAGTGGTTTTTTTTAATTTATTTAGATATTTTTAATTAAAATAAACCAACCCATATAAAACCGGGCCGGCCCGATTCAATTCGGTTACTGTGCGAACCGCCTGGTTCGCACAGTAAACAAACCGAACGGGCCTAAACCGGGCCGGCCCGTTGGCCACCTCTAAGTTGGGCTATGGCTTCTAGGGGTGACAGGTTGGGCCGGGCAAAAATTGTGCTTGCTTCGTATGGGGACAGTTTCAGATAGCGAATTTTTTTATTTTTTATTTAAATTAAATGGAACTGTCTATTTAACAGTCGAATTTTTTTTTTATAACTATCAGTCGATTTTCTGGGCCGTTGGATCTCAATCCAACGCCCAGATCTGCCCCGCCTCCCCCACACTCTTTCTTACTTTCCCCTTCCCCTCCCCCCTCGAACCCGACCTCAACTGCTTTGCACTCTTCCTCCTCCCCCGCCGGCTCCTAGCCACCCCGCCGCCCGACCTCCCACCGCTGACGCTACCCCGCCCAACCTAATCCGACCGTCGCCTTGACCCCGGCACCGCCGCCCCAGCCGCCTTCCCCCCGTCCCCGACTCCGGTGCCGCCGCCGCCCTCACTCCATCCCCAACCAACCGCCGGGCCGCCGCCTCCCCCGGCCATCCCTCTAAGCCCGGCAGCGCCCCGAACCCAAACCCCACCAAAACCCTAACCCCGAATCGACGGCGGCGCGGCGGCAGGAGAGGAGGAGGTCGCCGAAGGGGAGGAAGACGACGGGCGGCACGCGGGTAAGTGGGAAGTCGACTGAAATCCCCCCGGATTTCAGTCGACTGATGATTAGCAATTCCCAAATTAAATAAACATACTTGTGCCGCTGTACCATACCTGCGAAAATTATAACCGAAATATTGGGCAGGAATTTGAATTTTCACCGAAATATTTTACGGGCTATAGTCGCAATGGATAGAATGCAAAATTCGTCCTTTGAATTGGCGGTTCCCATCACCCAGTGGCGCAATGGCTGCTTCCGACCTCCCTGGCACACCTGCTGCCATGGAGATGGGGAAAGTGGGAGTGAGAAAAGGAGATGAGGAGAGAATATGAGAGAAAAGTGAGAGTATGACAGTGGCTACATATGTGATTTTATATTTTTTTGTTTAATGCCAAGAATTTCACTCATCTGCCACATACGCAAAACCATCCTTAAAACCGTTCCTAAAGGATTATTTGTGTTTGTGGGGGTGAAATATCTGATTTCGTAGTTTAGAATGAAATGCAGACAAAGGGTCGTAGTTTAGGGTGTAAAATAGACCTTTTCCTTGAATAGATATGCATGCAAAATTGCAAACCAAACAAACATGAAACAACTCGTCTAGAATTCAATCCGATCGGACTCCTCTCCCTCTCTCCTCTCTGTTCTTTCTTATTCGATGGATCTTCCAAATTAATCTCGATAGTGGCGCATAAATAAATCTAATTAATCGGATGCCAAAACAGCTGTTTTACATGACAGCGAGAGGGAGCTCTCTAGTTTTTGACCGGAACTCCATACTTTCTTGCGGGCTTTCTTGACACTCCAAACATGACAAAGATCATTCAAATCTTGCGAGTTGTGACCGCAGCATCTCAATTACTTATAGAAATGCTTGGCGGATCAGGTCCTATATCGCAGTCTAAAAATTGCAAGACGGATCAATATTTATTCAGTCTTATCTTTTGAAGAAAGAATGAGCTAATCAAGAAAACTAGTAGTGATGAATTAATGGTGTTTCTGCCTGATAAATAAGCCGCTCTCGATCACGAAGAAAATTAAGGCAAATGATCCTCTAACAAACTGGAACTTTAATAGCCAATGCAAGAAACAACGGGAGACTTATCATATCGATCTATTGATCTCTTCGCTTAGAGGCACGCGATCCATGTATAATATTAGCCCAATATACGTCAGATGGTTCCAGCCCATAAGGCATATGGCCCACACTAATTTTTTGTCACAAGGATCCCAGAAATTCTGGGTCGACTAGATACCAGATTACAATCATACATTCATAAGTGATGCCACTACTTCACTAGTAAAAGGACAATGCTTTGGAGATAAGTAAGTAGTATAAGAGGAGCACATCATAATTCATTACTTGCACTTGCAGAAACAGCTTTTACACGTTACATGACATGCAATTGAGAGGGCTTAGCTCCATGGAAAGCTGCCTTAAAACATGTAGCTCCATCAAGAGCTCCCCCACGCAATGCAAAATTAGCCTAGTACAAAGCTAACGCATAACTTAACTAGATGTATATATTATGAACCAAATTAATTATTTACGGTACGTCCGTATATGCTTATTTTACCGTGACCAATTCTTGATCACGTGGTAGTAGCAGTAGCAGTAGTAATCAATCAATAATCAGTCGGTATCGAATTTGCTTAATGATGATCACTTGAGAATTGACCTCCATAAATGCGTGGCCTTCTCTATCCGGCGAGCTGACGTTTGTCTGAGCTCAATTCAGTTGTGGGAGAAGCTCCAGAGGCTGATCTCACCGTCGTCCTCACACTCGGCGGCCGCCTCCGCGGCCATGGCCGGCGCCGGCGCGAAGAACGTGCTGCATGGGTCCATCATCCAGTACTCCATGCACTTAGGCGACTGGAAGAAGGCCTCGATGTCGGCGAGCGAGCCGTAGTCGACGTCGTCGTGCGCCATCTCGTGGTCGGTGTTGGCAGTCTCCGGGGAGCTCACGGCCGGCGACGGCGCGTCGCCGTAGCTGCACCGCGTGGTAGCGCCGGCCGAGGGCGCAGGGTAGGCGGCGCCGGGCGGCTGCAGCTGGCTGGCGGCATTGGCGGCGGCGGCGGCGGCGACGCGCTGGATGGACTTGGGCGACATGGCGGCTGCGGGAAGGTGGAAGGGGAGGTGCACGGGGAAGTTGAGGTCGGCGGCGGAGCCCTTGAGGCAGAGCAGCGCGGCGTCGTAGGCGCGCGCGGCGGCCTCGGCGGTGGAGTAGGAGCCGAGCCATATCCGCGTCTTCTGGTTGGGCGCCCGGATCTCCGACACCCACGACCCCCAGCTCCGCATCCGCACTCCCTTGTACTGCCTCCTCCCGCCGCCGCCGCCGCCGGCTTGCCCCTCCTGCAGCCTCGCCGCCGCATTGCCGCCGCCGCCGCCGCCGCCCGGCGCCTCCAGCTGCGCGCCCTTCACCATCCCCCGACCAGAACGACGGCGCTAGCTTCTCGCTCCGGTAGCTAGCTAGCTACCTTGATGCTTGGACGAGTGATGTTGATGGTTATGAGTGCAGGAGACTAGTGATCGGCTACTGCAACTAGGAGTGGTTAGGCGTAGGTGTGTGTGGCTTCCGGCTGGTGCGAAGTGGTGCGTCCGATGGCTTACTTATAGCATGCATGTGCATCACACAGTCATACTGTGCATTGAAAACTTGATCGAGGCTAGAGTTCAATATTTCCCCCTCTTTATTTTTGTCGCACCTGAATTGGTTGCGTGTATATAGCCATTTTGTTCACATCATGCAGATATCACTATTATTTTTTGTCCAATACACACAGTACCGTACTGCACTGGCAATAATGCAGATGAACACATACACAGGAAAAAATAATTAGGGGGAATAAAAAACAGGAGAGCGGAAGGATCCTGCTAATTCAATTCGTACGTACGCAGCATGTCAGCTGCTTGATTCTGCGACATGTTTTGTGCTTAAAGTTTACTCAAGTCTGGATAGGCTAGCTGCAGCATGCATGGATATACCGTATGATTAGTATTAAGTATTGGCGTGCCGTGGCTTGTTCGATCACTATGCTAAATCCACCATCATTCTGAGTTGTACAGTTGTGCAGCAACCAACAAACTAGAGTTACCCGGCCGTCCTGTTCTGCAGTTTAGACCCACCTGCATATATATAGCTCGATCGGTTTATTTAAGGCTGCACATGCCTGGAGTTAATCAAGTGTGCATGTTTTTTTTACCTCTTTTCGGAGTACAGCTGTAGTATCTGTTTATCTGCAAAACTCACACCCCATGCACGCACCCAACTCACACTCACACCCTAAGCACACGCACGGACACACTACTGCACATATGGCAACAAGACACGAAGAGGCGGGCCGGAGCCCTGTACTAATATTAAACTGAGAAAACCCAGTGCAGGGGAACGAACCCAGCCAGCCCCAAGCCAACTGCGCTACGCGCAGTTCTCTAATCAAGTATGTTTATCCAAGGCCAACTACCACTGAGTCAGTTAACGAATTTGCTGCCTCATCCAAGGATCAATTAAGTGAATCGAGTTAATAATTAAGAGCTACCATCGCAATTTAACTATATTCTCAACCTCTACAATCTCATCTTCTAAAAATTTATCTTCGTCCTCTAAAATTTATTCACACCTTACAATACATTTTTCAAAAAATTTGTTCCTCTAGATTCTCTATCGATCCATAGATGTTTATCCAAGGCCAACTGCCGCTGAGTCTGTTAACGAATTTGCTGCCTCATCCAAGGATCAATTAAGTGAATCGAGTTAATAAGTAAGAGCTACCATCGCAACTCAACTATAGTCTCAACCTCTACAATCTCATCTTCTAAAAATTTATCTTCGTCCTCTAAAATTTACTCACACCTTACAATACATTTTTTGAAAAAATTGCTCCTCTAGATTCTCTATCGATCTATATAAATTAAGCTAGATGAACATTGTTTTTGTAGGGAATTGCGAACCGTGGGCAGTCACTAGCCATTCGATCGCCTGCCATATATACTATCTTCGGTCACAAAAAGAAGTCGCTGTTGACTTTTGTACATGCCTTTGACCATTCGTCTTATTCAAAAATTTAGTTCAAATATGTAAAAACATAAGTTATACTTAAAATACATTTAATAATAAACCAAATCATAACAAAATAATTAATATTTATATAACTTTTTTTAAGAAGACGAATGATCAAAGGCGTGTTCAAAAGTCAACGGCGATTTCTTTTCGTGATCGGAAGGAGTATATATAAGCAATGACGTCGAACCAAAACTTGTTTCCGCTGCCAAGTGTAGCTAGATAGCTACTCCCTCCGTTTTTTTTTATTTGACGCCTTTGACTTTTGTGTACGTCTTGGACCATTACCCCACACACACACGTTGCATTCATTGCCGAAGTCTGTGTGCGTAGGAAAGGTGGTGGAGGACATGTGGCGGGCTATAAACGTGAGAGTATTTTAATTAAAGTACTCCTAGAAGTATTCTAGTGTTTATCTATAAAAGCAATGACGTCGAGCCAAAACTTGTTTCCGCTACCAAGTGCAGCTAGCTAGCTAAGTCCTAGTATCCGAAGTATTGTCGACGTCCATGTATAGGTAGATCTGGAACAACATGTGCCAGCTACAAAACGCCACGAAGAAGTCTACACTCCCACACGCGCGACGCGCGATCGCTCACGCCGAGCTAGCTAGCTAGCTAGCAGTACTGCATTAAGCAGCCGGTGCATGTCACTCTAAGTCTAAACCTCGTGCAGCTCTGCTAATCACCTGATCCAAGTTCCAACCGTGAACAGCCGACGGGTTGACTACACACAGGAGCGGGGCGCGCTACGTCACACGCGCACCGCCCGTTTCACTCTAGCTCGACATGTCAGCACATGCCGATCGAGCCGTAATGTAATATAGTGTACCTTTTGAGTTCTTTTTTTGCTCTCCCTTCTTTCTCAGAACCAGAACCCAACGAGCGCGGCTAGCTATGTGCAGATGTTCATTCAACCGTCCCGCGTTCGAGTTTGCTGGACGTGGTAGAATCCCTTGCTTTGGCCATTGAAGGTACACAAGCGTGTGCATGTGGTCCCTGACATGTAGATCCTGTGCATGTGGGATCCACGTAACAGCGACACAAATGCAGAGGACGTATGGTACGTCAAAGGATATCCCAATACGAATTTGAAGCCTGGAGCTTTCGTTTCAGTTCCAGTTTCTGGCGTGTGTAGAGCAGAGTAAAAAATCTAGCCCATCTGTCAGTAACAGAGCTCTTGTTTTTTCGGTTGAAAGTCTGAAAAATTTAATTAAAAAATTTTGACCTCTTGAGAGAGGCATCGAAGAGTTCGGAAAATTATTAAAAAAAATAAATTTATAAACTGTAAGAAGAATCATTTAAAACCTTACAAAAATAACTACAAAACACTAAAACGCTTGACCCGTACAAAAATTGATAAAATAAATTTTAATTAAATTAAATTTAAACTGAAAAGAACAATGACAAAATCACGGCACGGTCAACTACAGATGTCGCTCTTTTTTTTAAAAAAAAAAAAGAGCATAGAAAGAACCGGAACGCTGCTGGGATATGTGATTGTCAGAGCTGCAAAAGCGCAGGCAGAGACGCATGGGCCATGGCCGCTAGCTTGCGCCTACAGGAGCTTAGCGAAGCTAGCCGGCAGCATGCACACCGCACAGCAGTGAGAAACCACGCGCCCGTGGAATCGAGGCCAAAACACTCGCGCAGTCGCGCGGGTACGAGCAACGTGCTGGGCACTGGGCAGTAACATGCACGCGGCCTTCGCGGGCAGCTTCTCGCCGGCCGGGCATTCACACGCGCGCACTGTGGTCAAGGCGCCCGCGCGCGCGCGCGCGAGCAATGCCGCATGCGTCCCCGCCTCCCCGGCGCCGGCGGGTGAGAACTGAGAATCCACCAACCAACCAGCCAGCTGGTGGTAACTGGTACGTACGTACGCACGCGCGCAGCAGCAGGAAGGGGCAAGAAAATGGCGGTCTCGGTCGGTCGCGGCGCGAGGGGGAGGGGGAGCTAGCTGGAGCCGCACTGGCCTCCCCGACCGCAAACCGCGTCGTCGATGCGCTGATCGATGCTGATATCGATCGATGGTGAGAGCAGCAGATGGAGGGGCATGTCCATGTCCCCATGGGCATCGATCTCCTCCCCGGCGCGGCAGATTCCCGGGACAGCGACGGATGGATCGAACTCGAAGGATGGATGGATGCAGGCCTCTCACCGTCTCGCGCGCTGACGTAGCTGCGCGTAGGACGACGACTCGGCGGCCGTGCATGGGGGCGTCGGCTACCGGCCGTCCGATCCGATGCAGGGATGATGCATGATCATTGTTGGTGTTAGTTGCCTGGCTTGAGACAGTGAACCAAGCTAGCTACGGGGAGAGCGAGTTCATATATACAGGAGGCTCGATCAACACGAACAATTTAGAGCATCTCCAATTTAGACGGTTTGTTGCTGGTTGTACCTAGAGATCGATGTCACCTCATCGCCATGGAGCCTGCCCTTTATGTTTGGTTGTTTGCATATAGTTAGATCAGACTCGTGAGTTGCAAGAAGCTGATCTTTCGTTTCCTATAATATGCATGTCTTGGTGTCTAGGCACCTATATTCGGCAGAATGCATTTGCACCAATCAAGCATGACATTTGGATTTGCAATGGACTACAAACATAGAAAAGTCTCCTGTCTGATACATAAATCTCCGTTGATAGCCTTGAGGAAGCCAAAATCCATGGTTAATCCTACTTTTGGTAGGACTGGTTGACAATAGAATTCAATTTTTTCCATTATCCGACTATCCATAACAGTGTGGAAAGTAAGCACGAAGGAAAATGTGGCATTGATTTTCTAGTCCCTTTGTGTTTGGATTCGTTCCGGTTAATTCCCTTTAGCGCTTAAAATAAATGAGTTGTCAGTCGTAAAACATTAATCTCGTCAGATTTAAACTTAATGAAAAAAAGGGCTCATAAAGTTTTCTTCCCCTTCCTCGAGCTTAATCGGTCTAAGGCCCTTAATTCGAAAGGTTCTTATACTCTAGTTTCTCATCAAGTTTGAATACATGGAGAGCTCGTAATAAAGCAGTTCGGATATATGTACGACACATCTAGGTACATGGATGATAGTGTGTGTATGCCGTACCAAGGTTCTAAAAATAGAGATTAATCCCTAGTCGGTGGTGATGGTGACCCTATTACGATTTTATCCCTTGTAGGTCATTAATCCGTCAACCCGATTAATCGATCAAATGACCGATTGATCCTGCTTAAATCCGATTAGTCTCAAGTAAACCTAAACCGAGTAGAGTTAGTTTGAACTGAAATTTGTGTCCCTCATGTAAAGAGGCCAGAAGGGCATTTGGGCTAGGTTTTGTGATTGGTTTAGTAGGGAAGAAATATTGTGGCTGTCAATTACGTCAACTCTGTCATTGATTGGGAGCTAGGAAAAATAATGTCAGCTTGCTCTTTGCTCTTCGCTTCACTAAGGTAATCGCCACCTTATTCTCCTTTCTCTTGGTCATCGTCCGCTCTTTGGCTCTGACTACTCCCTCTTCACTGAAGTTTCGGCAATCGTGTGCTTCGCTTTGCTCCCACCTTCTAGGCATGCATGACTGTAATTTGCATACTCTACTTGTGAGACTGAGGCGACTAGGTATGAGATACGGACAAAAACAACTATGCAATAGGGTTGAGGATAGAAATTGGCTAGGTCTAGACAGGATGGCCCATTAGGCGATGAGAGATAAGTGGGTGTTTAAACAAAAGAGAAAAAAGAGTGTAGCAAAATAAAAAATGACTAAATGTTTAAAGTTAATCGATTAATACCAACCAATTGATTTCCGAGTAATCCAATTTATCTCTAATTCTTACTTAACCGTTCAATTAATTACTTGACTCCATGCCGTACCGGCGTACATCTCAAGGCAGCAAGACCGTAGAAGACTTAAAAAAGTTGAAAAGCTCAATCCCTATGATTTGAGATTACTATCAACGCATATGTATGTTCAGGGACTGTCAGCGAGTGAAAAGACTAAACCTTTACTTCCCAGAAAAAAGTGGACATGCAAGCAAGTCCTCGCAGATAGCGCGCCCACCTGCTCTGCACTTTCGCTTTAGAGATCACATCAACCTTAATCCGTTAATTATTTGGACTCTCCTATTCTGGCCGAGTGGTGACAACAATGAAGTAGCTCTCACACCAGGTAATCAGCTCGATTCTTACGCTAGCTACTGTCAACAAGACTGTGCCCATTTCAACAATTTATTTTATTTTAGTTCTGGCTTGGCTTGTCAATATGCTACGGTCTTTCTTCTCGACTCAAAAAGCCAACTGAATGGTACATTTTAAGTTTGTTATGTTTTCACAAATTACACACCGTAACACGTTGTAGTTACTTAGTTGATATCTTTTTGCTTTTACTCCAAATATCAACTGTTTTGCTAAACAAATTTTAAAATATTTTCAAACCTCTTTTCAAGAGGGTGCTCACCTTTTTCAGGCTGATGGCGTTGCACGAATAGCCGTCGTCTTCGTCCTCGCGAAACGGGCACGCGCGTGGAACCACCTCATGCCTAGTCACCAGCAGTACGAGCGCTACAGCCTACAGCGCTCGATCAGTACGCGAGCATGCATGAAGTACGAACGTAGCACGCGCTCCCATCATCCGCCTCTCCTTTGTACCTCGGCCCGCCGTCGCCATGCACGCCGTACGTACGTCGAGCACGAGCTGGGACTGCACATGCGCATATCATGTAGAAGTAGAAGAAGAAAAGAAGAAGAAAAAGAGAGAAGATGTTGAAGAAGGAGCCGGAGATTTTAGGCGCACGATATTTATATGGCGCGAACTTGGGGACGGACGTCCAACGCACGCGTCGGACACTGCGCTGGCCTAGTCCAATGCAACAACGACGTGTTTTCAGCTGAAACAACTCTGCGTCTCACACCGGAACTAACTTCTCCCGCCATTGTAGCGAAGTTTGCCGCAACGCTCCCTGTTTGCATGCGATGACATTAGTGATGATGTTAGCAAAAAGATTCCTTTCGGTTTTCTCTTTCGACGGCCATAGATTTTGACTAGTTGCTTCAATGCATGAACCGTTTACACCGCTGCGTTCCTCGCATTTTTACAAACAAAACAAAACCAATGTTGCTATAAAAAAGTTACTAAAACAATTTGTTATCCTAATGGAACAATTATTTTAGCATATTGAAACAATATGGCTAGCCTACCGAAACAATTACTTTTGCCTAGTGGACGTATAACCAAGTGAAACAGTTGGTTTAGCCTATTGGAACAATATATATATATTCGTATAACTTCGTATAATGTATGCTATACGAAGTTATTACGCTCCGGCGGCGGCGGCGGCGGCGGCGCTAGGGTTTGAGGTGGCTGGGAGGAGAGCGGCTGCGTCGCCCCCGAGTCGCCCACGGGACGACGCGAGGGCGCCATAAGCCATTGTCAACTTGCCTCTCGGATGTATCCTCTGGTGTGCACTGTAGAAGCGTAATAACTTCGTATAGCATACATTATACGAAGTTATACGAAAAGACGCCAACCTAACCACCGAGCACCTCGCAGGGAGGGGAGGGCAAGGAGGCGAGGACATGACTAGGCTAGAGACAGGGGTAGACGCGCCGCAAAAGGACGGGCAATGGCCCACCACGCCCCCACGGGAGGAGCCGAGGGGACGCCGGACACACGCCCCTAGAGCCAACCTGCTCCGTCCACTTCGACCAGGTACCGAAGCGGACCCCCCCAAGCGGCCTCCACCGAGACGGGCTCAGGGGGAGGGGGAAGAAGGGAAGATGCCGGTGCCGAGCTCCGCCGAGCTACGAGGCCACCGGACCGAGCACCCTGGAGCACGCCTACTCCGACCACTCCGGCCAACACACCACCTGATCCGGGCCTCCTGCCTATGGATCCAGTCTCACACAGAGCGGTCCCCCCGGGGCGGTCTCCGCCGAGACGGGCCCAAGAGGAGGGGAAGAAGGAAGAAGAGGGAAAACCGGCGCCGAACTCCACCACGATGCGCAAAGGTGAGGACACAGGCAAGAAGAGGGGAGCCTCCACCATGACCAGGACCGAAGGGGAGGTCACCGACTGCTGAGATGATTGAGAGGCACGGCCAGATTTAGGAAAGAGGTGGCCACCGAGGGAAAGGAGGAAGGGCAAGGGTGCCGCCGACGAAGTGGGAGACCCTCCACCAACCGGATCTGGGGAGGAAGTGACTATCGGCGCCGCCGACCGGCCAGCGCCACTACCACTCCGCGCCGTCAGTCTCGAGCCGGCCAGGCCGCGCTGCTGCCGAGCAACCGTCGTCCCGCGTCGCCGGCTCCGCGCCGTCCAGACCGCGCCGCCGGCCCCGCACCGGCCAGGCCACGCCGCTGCCGCGTCGCTAGACCCGCGCCGGCCAGGCCGCTTCGCTGCCGCGCCGCCGTCGTTCTTCGTCGCCGGCCCCGCGCTGGCCTGGCCGCGCCGACGCCGGGACCGGCCGCGCGCCGCGGCCGCCGTCCCAGGCCAGGGCAGGCCGCGCAGCCGCCGCCCCACGCCGACCCAGGCCGCGCCGCCGCCGGATCCGGCCATCTCGCCGCTGGATCTCGCCGCCGGAACCGGCGAGGGGAACGGCCTCCGCAACACAGCGCCATGGAGAGAGGGGAGGAGAGGAAGAGGAGGAAGCAGGACCTCACAGCCACCGGAGACGGCCTCCGCGCCACCGGATCCGGCCGCCGCGCCGCCGGAGACCGACGTCCACGCAGCCGGCCCTGAACAGAGCAGCCGCGCGCGAGAAACGGGAGGAAGGAAAAGGGAGGAAAGGAGGAGGTGGAGGGAGGGAGGAGGTGGCAAGGGAGGGCCGGCGGCGAGCTAGGGTTTCGGTGGTGGTTTTGGAGGCTGGTTGGGGCGCCGCCCGTGTCGCCTAGCACGGACGACGCGGGGGCCCGAGAGTTTCTGTCTCGCGATCGAGATGACTTCTTTATTTAATTTCACGTATTCTATTTTTTAGTGCCACTTAATTTTCGTCGTTTAATTTTGTAATTTTCTTTCTAACATGTTAAGTTTAAATAAAATTAATATAGGATGGCTGCAAGTGCTGACACAGGTCTATGTCAGCAGGTTTGGGATTACGGCGTCTGTAAAAAACAACGGTACAGAGATCAATTCGTGTATTGGAAGACCGTACGTAGCTGCAGCCTGCAGGCGCTGCTTGCTGGTGCTGGCTGGCTAGTCTCCGTGTTGCCTATGTCATGTAACTGGTCTGAGGAGACTGAAAATAAAGTATGATTGTTTGCCTTGGTTTGTGTTCATGGGTTCATTGAGATTTGTGTATTGGACTGATTAATTGGGTTCTGTAACTTATGTTGATCCAGGACGCATGCAGGTGCTCTACGTAGGCCATGGCTGCAAGAGTTTTATATGCTTTAACTTGTGTTCGCTATCATTAGCTGGTTCGTTAGCAACTTAGCATATATACGTTCCCTTTCTTTAGTTTATTTTTCAAAGATTAACGGCCTCCGATCCATGCGTTGTCCAAACGATGAAAAGCTGTATATCTTCGTTGGAGGGCTCACAGAAGCAAAAATAAAAATGTTAAAGATCGATTTTAGGAGTGTTTAGGAGAAACAGTACATACATATAAAGAGTCGAAGCATTTGGCTTGTAAAAAACAAATTTTCTACCGTAGATTTAAAGTTTTAATATAACATAAGGAGAAATTTACAATTTGTATGTAGTGCAAGAACTCCAGTAAAATAGCTTCAACACTGCGTGTCGCAACTAAAACTACTAGAATTATTTTATCTTAAGCGCATATATATATAATATGATGGAGGCATTCCAATTTTTTTTTTTGGAAGAAGAGGGATAGCTAGGGGAGTGAGTTTGCCTCGTTTTCTTCCTTCTTCCTCTCTATGTTCCTGCCTCGCTCTCCTCCTATTTAATGAGCTATGTGCGCCACCACCACCATCCCCACACCTTTTTCCTCCTATGTACCCATGGCCAGTCGACACCCTCGCTCCTCCTCCTCCTCCTCCTGGCACCACGTACGCTAGTCCCGCCCTCCCTAACTCCAGTCATTGGTGTGGATCCCCTATCAATCTTGCCCTTCGTCCTCTTCCATACACGTGGCTTCCACGGCGAAGCTGCAACCTTGTCGCCCCACCACATCCTGTTCCCCACATCGCCGATCACCATCTCTTGGGCCTCTCTATAAGCCCAAGGGCACAAGTGTACCCTCAACCTGAACCCAAAGCTAGACTCTTTTGAGAGGTATGATGACAGTGTGGTGCTTGGGAGTTGGGAGAGAGAAATAAAGAGACATAAGGACAAATGGCGCGCACAAAGAAAGAAAGCACATGCGTGTGAGGAGAAAGAAGAACTTAGCATTTTCTCATTACAACACTCGTGAATGGAAGCAGTTACTTTGCCGTAAAATCACAGGACAATAGCTCCATCAAGTCCTTTCTACTTAATTTGATCGATGTAAATTTTTTTATTGTTTTATCTCTTCTAGATCTCTCCTTCTCTCCCTCACACAGATTTCATCCACAGAGGATGCAAGTCCCTCTTGAACAGTTCTATCCGCTAGCAATTCACACTGCGAAAGAAACCAGACCACATATATATGAACCATACTGATTCCTAAAAAAAAAATCTCGGATATGTGCCCGGTTTATATGTGGGCGAATCATGTGCAAAATAATACTCCGGGCCACCCGGGGTGCATGCATCCTTTTTTTGGTTCGCGGTTCTGATTCGATTATCAAAATTTATCATTTTTGTATATGACATTCACCGTAATATTTTGCGATATTTTTTTGAGGTTTTGTTAGGTTTTTTCTGAAATATCTTAAAAATATTATTAAATGAGTTTTGTTAGCCTTTTCAAGTTTTTTTTAAGGACCTTTAACTTTTTTCAAATATAACAAAAACTAAACCACAGTCGGGATTCAAAGAGGGCGCAGTCAGATTGTGCAAAAGCCCACCTGCTCACCTGCCGACGCGTAGCCCCGACAGATAAATGCTACTTTGAGGACAGATATAAACCGGGAACATGCTTATGTTCCCATCACACAGCCAGACCACAACCATTAATCCATATAGTAGTACTAGTTAAACTAGCTACACTAAATGCACACGGGCTACCTATACATGTTTAACCTATCTGCCCCGACCTCCACCAGGCGACATGCCCTCTCACAGAGCCACAGTCTCAGAAGGACACCCTGAAATCCAGGACGGTCAAAAGGCCTGGAAGACGAGCGACCAAGAACCCAGCCCCGTTTTTCAAACATCATCAGTCATCACCATCATCGCCTCGACCACAGATTGCGAGATACCACTCCGCTCATCTCATCAGCCACCGCAGCCACATCGCTCTCATCGGCCTCAGATCTCGCTTCGCATCAGACAGGTGTCCGCCCCGGGGAGGAACCGGTCTCTGGGAGGTCAGCAGAGGCGCCCCATACATAAATAAGCTCGCCGCCGCAGAAGCGAACGAGCTAGCTGCCGTCGCCTCCTCGCCGAGGCCCCCACGGCGACGCGGTTTCACAGCCTAGCTCGCACAAGGGGGGGAAGGAAGAAAAGAACACCCCTCCTGATATGGCGCCGTCGCTTTTACGAGCGATCGGCTTCGCGATTTCCTTTCCCAAGCTTGGATTTTTATTTGCGGGCACGCTGTGTGTTTATCTCGCGGCCTCGCGGCGTGGAGCTGGAATGCATTTGGGGGAGGGGACAGGACAGTGGATTGGATGGGCACGGGTGGGGGAAGAAGGGCAGAAGCTTCCTCTTACGTGCGAGATCCATCATGCCATCTATATATTATTCGCGTCATTTTGGTCTTCTTATTCTTTTCAAGAGCAACTTTATAAGAAGCTCCAAAACACCATCTATAATACTATTCACCGCATATTTTATTAACCGTTCTAAAATTTCTTTACACTTTATACTATATTATTAAAGTTTTCTTCCCTCCTACGGACACTCAATTCTTTGTTCCAGCAGACACTCTATCTCCGTACACTCTGTTTCTACTGTTTCACCTACAAATATTCTAAGTGCTCTCGTTTTCTGCTGCACATGTGTCATGTGAGGGATGAAAACACACCTGAAAAGTTCGGAGATCGGCAGATAGGAATGTAGGGTGTCACACTGCAGGCTATGTACTTGCTTGCGTAATTAACTTATGTTATCAAAGGGTTTTTTGAGACCCGCCAAAACTATTTTGAACAGTTTTTTTACTCGATCGAACATCGTTTATGGTTTTCTCTAGAATTGGCTCTCTATGCGCACTTCCTTGGAAATGTTCATTCCATATATTTATATCATCTTTAGCATCAACAACACTCCATAAATCTAGAACAAATTCCTTGTTTTCCTTTAAGAGTTGGCCAAAGTTCAAGTACCCATATGTATCGTCGCCTCTTAAACTTCTTTCCCTTCAATGCTATTCGTTTCCTTTCGTGGACTATTAAGTTGCCATGAAAAATGCCATTTCTATTCTTGATGCATTGCTGCAATGTAACAAGAAATCTAGCGCCAACTTGTTTCTCCTTGGCTTCAACACCACAAAATTAAGATACCATATTTCTACCCTTTTATGCATAATGCATAGAAATAATAATAAGTTCCAGAGGAGATGGCACGTAAGGGAAATTGAACCACTTGATTAAGGAAATGGCCGGCTCTCTATGGAAAATAAGAAGTTTACTCCTAAATCTAACTCCAATAGAAAACGATACACGAAGAGATGAGTCCCAATATTTACAAGCGAGATACAAGATCTAGGAGGGATACAGATGCTTTGCTGGGGCTATCCAGGATCTCCAAAATGGAGAAACACATCATTAGTCTATAGAGCTTCCGCCGGAGCATTTCCAGCAATCTTCTCTAAAATTAGCTCCCTATATTCGCTAAAATAGAGATCGATATAGGAGATAATTGACGCGATAAAGGGTCTCTAAGGATATGTTCAATGGGACTTAACTTAGACTATCGTAGTATTACAGCAAATAAAATAGAAGAGAAAAATAAAAATAAATAGTGAAAGTGAGATTGAATAGTGCCTAGGCTACATTAGGCACTTAGGCTACCATCAGAGATGGCCTAAAATAGATATCCTGTCAAATAGAGCAACAACCGGAGATGTTTTATCACACCTGTTCTCTTTTAGAGACCAAATAGAACAACGTGCTTCATTTATCGCTCCCTATTTTAGAGATTCTCTATTTCACTAGTCTTTTTTTTTATTGGAGTTAGATTTAGGAAGTGTTGTCAGAGGCCGTAGAAATTTAGAAAAGGATTTTTTTTTTTGAAGTGCGTGTATATAGAGCAGATTTTAGAGAAACCAGCTGAAGATGCTCAGTTTAAAGGCCCAAAATCCCTTACACCTTAAATGCTTGTTGTTAACCATCTGCCCAATAATTTGTTTGAAATTTGACAAAAGTAGAACAAATCAGTAGTTTAGAAAACCTTGTGGCGTAACATTACTAGTCCTTGCTCCTTAAAATAACGCAGTAAAAAATGATGCCACAATTTCACAAGTACAATTTGTGCTATGTTATATTTTTTCAAGGGAGCAATAGTGCCACTCTGCAGCAATGCCCAAAGGTAAATTGGTAGTGCTTGACACCAGATAGCATATTCTGTAATCTCCAGAAAGATAGTGAAAGTATAAGATTGCATTCATACCTCTAGCTGAATCACGAATATAACTGGTGCAAGCACCATGACGTACCAATAGTAAAGCAAATCGTAAAAACGTGATATGGTGATCAAACCTGTGATTCTGTCATGAAGTGGAGACTTGTAGTCATTTATTTTTTGAGTGTAAGCTAGCAAAGGCTTTATGGGGGTAGTAGCGAAGTCAATGGGTGCAAACACTTTCCCTGGGTGTTTTGAGCATTATTGGGGTTGGTTTCACAGATGAATGGGAGGGAGTGATAAGCTAAGTGTGTTCGGCCTTTCTGCCTGTTGTTCGAAAATGAGAGCTATTTCGGCAAAAGTTTCATAAAAGATCACATTACATTGATTTACAAAATGCTAGCGTTTTTGAAACTTTGGGTAGGTCTTCTGAAGGCTGATGACAAAGATCTGGTTGAGATGGGGATTGCCAAGATAATCCAGGTCGTCAGGGATTATCAAGATGCTGATGGCAATCCGAACAAGAAGAGATCCCAGAAAGATGCTGATGATTGATGGAAGCGGTTCTGCTGTGTTTACTTGTTTTTAGTTCTATGCAGTTTTTTAGTGGTTTCTGATAGTCTGTGTGCCCCGTCTGGTAGATTGGTGATAAGTCTATTCTAGAGGGTTTTATTGTCCCTGACTTAAGTTTTTGAGGCCGGTTTTCAAGTGGGCGAGCGCGTGCGAATGGTGAGGTCGTTGTTCGTATGACGTTTTCTTTTGTTTGTCTATGCCTGCTGGTGTTAGTAGTGTTGGTTGTGATGTTGGAAGTACATTGTTTCCATTTGTTCTTATGAGGAAATGGAAATTGGGATGCTCCCCTTTTGCAAAAAAAAAAAAAAGATTAGAAAGCCACAATAACATAAGTTAGAGGTGAGCAGAATATACAACTGCTATAAAGCGCAAAAGGGCCTCAGGGCCATCATGTGCCAATTTTCAGCCACTAACATCCCAATTTTAACTGCCATGTCCTATTGAGCTGAATTGACGATGGGTAATGATACGCAGATCCGAACAGAATCAAGAGACGGTGCTTATTGTAATTTCATATTTATTTTCACTTATTATTTATACAAAATCACTATTTTTAATTTACGATCACTGAAATAGCCAAGATTAAAAATCCAAAGAATTGTTACTACAACTGCTCCTTGTTAATGACTTCAGCATTTCACCTCATGAATCTCATGAACAAAACTGGGGAGTGGACACATGTGGCGTCCATTGAGCATAGGCTTGCACAATTGATAATTTAGCACTCAAAATATTCGTTGGCAACGGATGCAGTTTCCAACGAAATCATGGCGAATTAGCTATTCCACTGCAATTTCACTGTACGACGCCTTAGCTGCAACCACAGGCGATGATTCTCCTCAAGCTACACAAACTCCACGGCCACGTCGCCTATGCGGATTGTGGGGGTGGGGAGGAGGAGCACGAAGCCAATGAGAAGAGTTCGAGATTGTAAGATCACGAGCTGCGGCGGCGCGGCAGTCGCCGTCTTCCGGCGGCGCAGCGCAACCGGCGCATTGCTGCTTTGGGGAGTCGGGGCTTCGGGTTGGGCACGCGCGCGGCCGGTAAGGTTAAGATGGGCCCGAATTTGCGCGAGTACGGCCCATGGGGCTCGCGAGGCCTGATATCTCCACTGGGCTGCCTGCTTGCCACGTCAGCGATACACCGAACTGCCGAGCAACCGAGCCCGACCATGGTGGCGGCGGCGCTATCCGCGCTTCCCCGCGGCGCAGCGGCAGCCGTTCGCCTCATGCCGCGTGTCCGGGCCGCCTCCCGCCTCCTCTGCGCCGCGGCTGCCGGCAAGGCCTCTCCGCCGCCTTCTCCGGCGCCGCGGAGGATGGTGCTGTACACCAAGCCCGGGTGCTGTCTCTGCGACGGCCTCAAGGAGAAGCTCCACGCCGCCTTCCTGCTCGCCGGCACGCCCTACTCCCTCGCCTCCCTCGAGCTCCAGGCAAGCCAAGACGAACCATTTCATAGCTGCTGGCCGCGCCGTTCACTTTCTCCTTCGTTTCGTCCTTGGATGGATGCTTGACTTGGGCTTAGAACTTCGATTAGGAGAGGGATATCACAACGGATCCGGATTGGGAGCGGTTGTACCAGTACGAGATCCCCGTGCTCGCCAAGCTGCTTCCCGACGGCACTGAGGTAGTCAATTATCTCTTGATCTGTTCGCAGTTACCATTTACCAATAGTTTTTTGGGGTTCCTCTGGTTTACCAATGTTTTTTTTTGTGCTTCTGGTCGCATGCATTCAATAACGCAATGCAAGTTACTAAAAAACCAAATCATAGTAGCATGTGGCTATAAATTCCTCAAATTCACAAAAAGTGCCCCCAAAAAACTCGTAACAAAGGCATAGGCTATGCTTCACTGCTTCATCATGCTGGGTGTAATCGATACAGACACCGAATGACTGAAACCACAACTTTGTTAAATAAATATTGGATTATTGCAAACAAAAACTCAGCAATTTTGTCACGCGTGTGCACCTTGATGTGTATGAAAACAAAGGTGAAGAGTTCCCTCTTCCGCAGGGGAAGATATAAATTAAAGTGTGCAGGAATAGTGTGAGTGACAATCATTTAGAATGTAGTGTAAAGTGTGAAGGAATTTTAGAGAGATGGATGGAGTGCGCTGTGAATAGTGTTATAGAGTGTGCATTTAGAGCTTCGGGTGGAGATGTTCATCATTTTTTGAATTGCTTTTATATCATCCCATGTTACTATCTGACAGGTTTTGTTTTGGGCAGAGCTATCCCCTCGCAACTTTGTTTTTCTAGTCTTGATTGTTTGGAATTTCATAAAAGTACTCTTATTACAGGAAAAGCTTCCCAGATTATCTCCTCGCCTAAGTGTGGAGCTCATTCAAAAGAAAATATCCATTGCGTTTGATCAGTAAGGAGATTATTTTACTCAAGAAGTATTTTTTTTTTGGTTTTGCATTAAGGACTACAGTTGTAAGACTGCCAATACATACTTTGATGGTTGGTGTATCTTTTCTTCCTCGACTGTAATCCTCGGTTTAATTTTCTTTTTTTCTGTAAGTTTTTCTTGGTATGCTATGTGCATTTGAAGAAAGATACATATAGAGACTGAAGACACCCAATACTTGCTTTGGTTCTCAAGACATACATTTAAACTTCATAATCAGCCATGCTACAAGAAAATACAGATAACTAGATAAGTGAACTGAAATATTACACATAGGCTATTGATGCTGATTTTTCTCTCATAACAAGAACTTCCATCGTTTTATAGTTACACTTGACTGAGATTTTTTACAAGGTTAGTTTAGGCATGGAACCACTATCCCAGCCTTGGTAAAAGAGGAAAAATAGCATTGAAGGATTACACTGTAGTCTGCTCTGCAAAAGGCAGTCTTAACTTGCAAAATTGAAAATGATGATCTGCCTGTAAACCTGGTTTTGTACAGTTCAATTTGGAACTTGAATTTTTTTCAACTGTTGACGTACCTGTAGAACATTCAATGTAGAAACAAGATTCAGACTATCATATACCTATATGAATGCATCTGAATTCTTTTTATTAATGGCATGCAGCCTACTCTACTTTTAATTGTTCTCCTATTTTTGTCGTAAATGACTTCTTCATAATTGTAAATAAATGCTCTTATATAAGGGATGAATTGTATTGGCCTATTGTGTGTCTTCTTATCAGTAAGATGCATATCAGTACTATAACAAAGATTGAATGAAGTTGAAGACTACACTGATGAATCCAAAAGCAACTTACTTTATGACGGTTCGGTTATTGGCTCAATGAAGGTTGTTGACTTGTCGCTGCCACTGCAATGCTGTTTTTCTTGTGGCCAGATGTGTTCCCATTATGAGACTGTGTTGCTAACCATGGAGAGGTTTCCATTGATGACAGCTGCATTAGCTTGCGATGTGGAAAGGCTAAATCTAGTTTTCTCAGCAAATCAGGGCATGTAAAATTTCTTTGGTGATTGTCTGTAGTTGGCTGAGAACATGGAGGACTGGATGGGGATGGTATTGGCTCTGGAGGCAAATTAGGGGCATGTGACGGAACAAAAACTTGTAGGAGTGGAGACAACTTTAGATCCCTAATTCTGCCAAAAACTGAGGGGTTTAAGCCAAGGTTTCTTGAATTTGGTTCTGTGATTATTTCTGCTATCTGTTTCAGTCTGTGAGATAGCTGATAAATGCTACGATCATCTGTGGAAATAAAAACTTGGACTGTAACCGGTGGGGTTACCGTTGAGCCATTCTTATTTGTTAGGTCTATAAGTAAGTCCTGCACACACATAGTATGTTGTCACTTAGTGTCAACTGTCAAGGTATTTTAGGGAGAAATGTGTAAGCTACTTTATCATAACACATGATTACATGTGATAGAGAAGGGCGCTGGATCAGACCTCATATGCCATCTGCTTTAATATACATGCAAGCTCGGTCTTCATCTCCTTAGCATATTTCCTTATTTGATGAATGCTCATATCAAGTGCGAAGTTGAAAATAAGCTGTACATCTATGGTGGAATTATATTGTGGAAGCGTCATGGTGATGCCTCCTGGGAATCCCAGCATCTCTAAGCAAAACACATCTCCAAAAACAGATGGTGTCAGATTTAGACTCTGCTGCTGAAGTGTAAGCCGTATCAAGTTTCTTCTCAATGTGTATATAGATTTTTCACTTATGGAGGTATTTCTTGGGTGTGGAAAAATATCAAACTTTACATAAGTGGAATACTTATGTTTGAATGTGCTCATGGAAACGGAAACCTGCAAAGTTATCAGCCAATATTCAATATGGTTTGAGAGCTTGACAACTTGTTCTTATTGAAGTGGGGGCAGGACCATACCTGACTATTGGGGACTCCTATTTCGCTATGTATCTCTTTTTCTAGCCTTGCCGCATGTGAAGCAAGTTCTGAACGTGGCTTTAGCAAGATGAAGCTAGCCTGAATGTCACCTGGAGAAGCCAATGTTTTCGTTCATCAAGGATTGGGGCGTAAAGCTTCACTTTTGGCACATTTTATCTTTATATTTCTTCAAAACTTCATCTAGCTACAGCATGGCTAGCCGATAAATGATCTACAATCAGGCTGAGACCTTTTCATTTACTATCTGAATTCTGGACATGATGCCTCTGCACAAACCTAGTTCGTCTATGGAACTTGACAATAATATCAGTATGGAGGTTGGAGGGAGGAAAGAATGGAGGTAAGGTATAGGAATCAGATACGATCACTGTTGAAAGCTGCTTCTGAATATAAATTGGTCTTACCGCCAAATGTGCCAGGGTGATGGGGGATGATTCCTGACGCCCGGAGACGGAGGAGCAGGAAGAAGGCCGAGAGGAAGACGCCGGCGGCCAGGAGCAGCACGGCGGCGCACCTACCGTCGAGAGCCCGGCCAACCACGCCGCCGCATCGGCCATGGACGGAGGCGTCGCCGGCCGGCGGCGCAGCGCCGGGCCCTGCCTGCTCGGCGTCACCGGCCTTGCCCATCGCGGCGAGCTCATGTAGTCATCTGGCAAGAGCTCCCCTGGGACTCGCTGTCGCGGTAGAAGTAGAAGTGGAAACCATCAGGCAAATCTGAAGGCAGCTTGCTGCGGCTGCGTTGCGTTGGGGATCGAGCAACCGGAGAGCTGGGGCTCGCGCTGCGCTCGCCTTTGCCGCAACGGCGACGTGAACGGAACGGGGTAATATCATCGAAAAGTGCTGTGGTACATAGCAGCAAGCAACAAGCAGCCGGCTGGCACAGTGTCGCTGCCTGTCTGTCCGATCTTGGGACGTACTCCCTCCTTTCCAAGTTATAGTTCACCGTTGACTTTTAGATATTCTATCTGACCATTCGTATTATTTAAAAAATATTTGTAAATATTATTTATTTTGTTGTGATTTGTTTTATCATTAAACATATTTTAAGCATGACTTATATTTTTGTATGTTTGCACTAATTTTTTGAATAAAACGAATGGTCAAAAGTCATTTCTAAAAGTTAACAGTGAACTACAATTTGAAACGGAGTGAGTAGAAGCCAGCCTCGTAGAGCTGTAGCTCCGTTCTTCTCAGCGGTGCTTGTTCCACTAACATTAGCATGCAATTTCAACTTAGGCCCTTTGTTAGCTTAATTTAAATTTAAGTTTATTATTTTTATACAAATCAAATGATGTTGTACTTTGTAGTCATTTATACAGGGTTTTAAATTGTTTTTTTTAGAGTTTGTAAAATATTTTTTTTTCGGACTCCCTGTTGAGCCGTCATAATTTTGGTTGGAAACGCAAAAAAGAAGAAGAAAGAAGCATGGCCACACTCAGGAAATTCTTAGGCCCAGTTCTTTTCAGCTCAGCTTAACAGCTTAACAGCTTAACGACTTATCTACGTTTTAAAGAGACATATGTTTTGAGTTTTTTGAATTCCTTTTTTCGTTGTTTTGAAGGTGGGTCCTAACGCTTAAAAAACAAGTCGAACAAAATGGATCCGAATCTTGAGACTATCTCGAGAAGCTCTTGAAATTCAGTCATTTCAGCCGTTCAGCTGTTCAGCCGTTAAGATCAGCTGAAAAGAACAGGGCCTTAGAAACTGAAGAATTAAAACGATTAGAACACATGGTACACGTGCAAAACAAAATAAACAGGGTGGCAAAAAAAAAATTTGTGGGTTGGTGGCGGAGGTGAAATTTGAGAAGTAATGAGTGATACACCACACACTCATCACCCATCGTCTTTCACCATAAGAACATTTTTATAATATGATAAGTAGGCTCTTTGCAAAATCTAAATGCTTTGGATTATTGGTTCCATTTTTTATATATAATCTTGAAGCTGTTTATGAATGCTCTCAGCAAAGTTAGAGATCAAGTGGACTGGTTTTCTCCAAGCTGGTTGTAGCAGCTTTAGTTGTTTATATTTTCAGAAAACAATCATTTTGCAATATAATATCCGGTTAACAATTTTCAGCAGCAAGTCGTGGGTGTGACCGCGTGAACGATCTCATGACCAAACTTTGGCACGCGTTGGCCGCTCAATTGGGTTTACAGTGTGATCTTTGCACAATTCTGTTCGGAAAGGAAAGGAAATTCTGATTTAACACTTGATAATGAGAGTTCCTTCTCGCTCTTTCTTTTTTTTTGAAAAATTATTTTAAAACCTTCTATAATATAGGCCCTTTATCGTTGAACCCCTACAACTTGATTTGCATATAACAACCCCTATAACTAGCGATGTTGACTTTTAACCCCTAAGGCCGGTTTGGTGTTTCATGCCGACGTGCGTGCCAAGTGGGTGTCACCTGGTGGACTCAGTAGTCAGTATAGCACTAGTAAGAGCAGAGCTAGCTAGCTGGTGCACGGGCAATTCATCTCCCCATGTAATCAAATTGCAGGGGTTCAACTAAAAAGGGTCTAAACTATAGGGTTTTACATATAATCCCCCCTTTTTGTTCTTTCGATGTCCTTGCTTTTCTCGCGTTCTAGGGGAGCCAGAAAGCAAGGTCGGCTTAACAAAAAGAGAGAAGAGGACAACATGCCGAAGCGCACGAACATACTGCGGTACGTCAGCAGCATGAATAACAAGATTAAAATGTTTCGTCGTATTTGGCCGGTGCTTACAAAGATAGCATCCCTATTTCTTTTTTAAAAATTACTTCCAATATCACTACTTGATTAAAAAATCGTCAAGGCACTAAAGGAATTTGTGTCAAGACTCAAGAGTAGTGGTCAATAGACTAGTAGGATGGTTCAGGCCGTGCTATGGTGGTATGATGTTAGGACAAGACTACTTCCATGACTTGGATTTGTACAATTCGTTCCCGATTCGTCACTATCGAGAGGAGCGTCGATTACACCAAAGGCATATATGAAGATAACAAAGAATCCACGTAGCCAAAATAAAATCGCTGCCGATTATCCTAATTTCGCATTTCTACCTAGATGAATCTTGCAATGTATGGAAGACAAGCAGATTGAATCATGATGCACAACAAAGCTAAATTGGATCATAAAAAGTTACATACAGTACAGATTGCTCATCACTAGTGTCACTAGTGTGAAAATGTCCAAACTAACGAGGGCAAAATTGTCCTTTTCCCAGGTAAAAACATCACTGGAGTCACATTGCGGCACCAGATGGGTAATGGGTTGATCTAGATGAGCTTCTTCTTTCTGAAGTACCCTTGAAGGTGCCACAATTGCACAACTGAAACTACGATGCAGACACCTAGCGACAAAATACTGTACCAGGCAACCCTGGCATTTGTTTTCTCGTTCACTATTCGCATCTCCGCTTCCCTGCATGAATAGAGCAAAGCAAGAATTAGCCATACCGCCTATTTAAAATCCTGTAGGGCAAGAGTTGAATGGGTTCTATACTTCTATGTTGTGGTTACTCTCTCAGACTCTCACAAGAAGGAATGAATTTAGCTGCCACTGAAGATCTGCAAATAGAAGTAAACTAGATCCTTCGTTGGACTGCGAATTGCAAGTTTCATAAGCACTATTGCTTTTGCTAAAAAAAACTTGTACTGCCATTTCTTGCTGCTGTGTCTATGATCAAGACTTGGTGACTACATAACGGTTTCATTACTACTACCATTTACAGTTATTTCAGATTAAACAACTTCCAGTGCCAACAATATGCTAACCGCCATGTTTTCAAAGGTTAAATCACAGTGATAATAACTCCTCTTATCAACAATTGATGTTAACGCATCCTACTGAAAAAAAAATATGCAAGTGAATACAAGACTTGCCTTGCTTTGAGATATACCATGTTCTGATGAATGGATTCTACTGCCACTTCAAGTTTCTTAAGCTCTAGTTCTACACCCTGCAAGAAAAAAATCAGATTGACAAGACATGAAACAGGGCATTAAATTTGAGTTCAGGGAGACTTGGATCGGTCAGTAGTTTGTAATTCAATCTAACCTCAATTTTTTCCTTCTTAGCAATAGCATCCCAGTCCTTTGTAGCAATCCCAATCTTCCAATCAAGATTTACGGAAATCCCTGATCCTTTCTCTGTGCTATCTATCCAAAAGCATGCAAGGTAGTTTCCAGTTTCAGAGGTAGTGAATGCAAATTGACCAACTGTAGCATTTCCGTTTTGATGCAAGGTATTCCCATATGGTGAAGTAACCTGCAAAAAAGCATAAGTATCCATAGTACTATAAAAGATAAGTGTATACTGTATAGTGATCCATACTATGACACCAAGAGCAAGCAATTGCTAAGCTCAGCAGGATCGGACTAGAATCATCTCATCCACTACCCAACTGCAGACTGATACTCGCAAAGTTAGAAATTTGAACCGTGGCCTAGATTGATACCTGAAATACATGTCGCTCATTTATAAGCTGCTAAGCATGCAAACTGTTTGACATGGAGCAGAGACAATTCCAGGTAAATTCTCCAATTGCAAACAGGCCTAGTTGCGAATCAGCATACTGTTTCACTTATAGACAACAGATATAGTTCATTTGAGTAGATAAGTCTTATTTAGAAGTTACTGTAGCAGCATAGATGCTGCTTGCTCACTGAAGTGCCTGGTATGGTTGTATTGCATTTTCATCAGGCTATCTGTCAGAATAGTTATTAGGTCTGTTTCCTTGTTTTGCCTTGTCATTTCTTTTGTGTCTCGGTGCAATTGATCATGATTTACACTTTACACCCATGCATTTTTTTTCATAGAAGTCACTGAAGAAACAAATGTGGAATCTTGTAAGAAGAATCACCTAATAAGTTGTTATGAGTGACATCCTAGCTGGAAAATACCAATACTTAAACCAAAAATAAGAACCAACACGGTTTAAAAATCATCACCAAGTATCACCATATCACCACATGAGTCATATCGAAATAACTTGATCAACAGCCAGCTATCCCAGAGCCAGCACTCTAATATCGTCATATTGCACAATGCAAAGCAAGTCAAGTTAGACTGATCCAGTACTAGAGTCTAAAGAACAACAAATTCCCTCGTTTTAGCAACCGAGAAACATGTCCCACGACGAATATATGCTTTCAAGTATCAACATCATCATAATTCTGTGAATACACGGCACACGCAAAGAAAAGATACAAACTTTCTTTCTTTCATACTCAGTTCAGTTCAATTAACCACTTAAATCTACACCCTGCAGCAGACCAGGGTCAATCCACCGTATAAAATTGACCTAATTACTCTCAATTATCGAACGCGCTGCACAATACAATCTGGAGCAAGATCGAGACAGACAGGAAGGGGCGAATCACCTTGACCGCTATGGTGGGGTGGGCGGAGGGGTGGGACTCATACATGAGGGAGTAGTCGGCGAGCACCACCACGTTGGCCTGAATCTCCTCCGAGACGCACTTGGTCCCCGACTGCGGCAAATCGAGCCACACCGCCTCCGCGCGTAGAGACGCGACGGCGAGCAGCACCGCGAGGGCCAGCGGCAGCGCCGGAGAGACCGCCGCCGCCGGAGACGGAGCCATCCCCGCCGATCTCGGGATCCCCGCCTTGCGGGAGGCTTAGGGGAAGGAGCTGGGCAACTGGTGGCGTGGTGGCGTGGGGCTAGGGGACGGCGAGGGAGGAGGGCCTGACCGGAGGGGTCCTAGTCGGGGGCTTCTTTGGAATTATTCGCTTCTCCTGAGGGGTGCACGTGAAGTAGTGTTTTCATTTTTCTTCTCGATTTTTTTTTTTTGAGGAATTTTTCTTCTCGATTTGGGTGGTGTTATTTTGGCACTACTGCTATCGGGAATTCGGGATGCAAAGATTAGCGATTGCTGGGGACTTCGACATTTCAAGTGACTTGTAAAGGCAAATGAAACTGACAGTATATCACTTGTAAAGGCAAACAAAACATTTTTGCCAACGTGTTTTTTGTGAAAAATGTTTTTTAAGTTGTATAGGACCCTCTTCCCTAATCCAAGATTGTAGAAAGAAGATCTAAGGGGGGCTTATGGAGAATGTGGTCAGAAATCCATAGCTACCTACTTAATCATACAGAAGAGAATTGAGTTTTTTTTAAAAAAAAAGTGAAATATGTTTAAAAATATGTGTGACACCAAATAAATACAGGATAATGCCATAGATTTACTAGCACACAACTCTATTAACCAACACTTGACAGTTGGGAAGCTCTGCATGAGCGAATGATCCCATTTGGGATCGAAATGTGGTTATTTTATAGTTTGTTTCTTAGGAGGGGTCTTCTCCTCTTCTGGGATGACTCCGTCTTTCGCTTGTCGCACCCCTTAATCCTTCATCACTCCCTTTCGCTCGAGCCACCCCATCAGATGGCCAGCCAAGTTGGATCCTCTCTAATGTCTACAGGCTGACCGTGGATGTAGATAAGGAATCAATTGCCAACCACTTTGCCAACCAATTTAATCTACAAAGCCTCAAATAAGAATAACCTCAACCTCAATCGCCACCAAATGACGCGCTTTCTGGCCACCCTTGACTCCTGCCTTCTCAGAGAAATCCACCTTTTTGGTCGTCAGTTCACTGGAGCAATGAGCAATCCAACCCTACCCGAGTTAAGCTTGATCGGGCTTTTTCCAACTCTGGTTGGGAATTACTATATCCCTCCTGCTCCCTTTTGCCGCTCTCTTCGGTGGCCTCGAATCACTGTCCCCTCCTTCTCACCGCCGATAAACTCCCTCGCCAAGCCAGACATTTTCGTTTTGAGATTTTCTGGCTCAAGATGCCCGGCTTCGAAGACGTCGCCAAACAGGTTTGGTGCGAAGCATCTCCAAATATGCCTTCGCACCCTCTTCTTCGTTTCAAGATGAAACTGGTCCGCATGGTGGTGGCCCTCAAGGCTTGGAATCGCACGCTCGTGGGCAACTCTCGGATTCAGCAGTGGCCAATGAAGTGCATCGTCTCCTGGACGTGGCAATGAAATCCCGCCTCCTCTCGTCGGAGGAGCTCCACCTTTGGCGCCTTATCAAGTCAAGGATCCTTGGTCTTAGCATTTTGGAGAAGCTAAAGTGGGCAAATGGTCGCCGCAGGAGGAACTTCATCCACTCCATTCAAAATGACTAGGGCACGCACTTCATCGCCACTTTAACTCCACTTTTGGCGACGAGGCGATTCCTTTCACTGCGACGACAGGTCATTCTTTCAACTGGGAATTCCTTAACTTGCCATCGGCAACCTCTCTTCCCTGGAAGATCATCTAACCATGGAGGAAATCAAGCAAATCATCTTTAACCTTCCAAGCGAGAAGGCCCCCGGCCCTGATGGTTTCACTTGGGATTTATACAAAGCATGCTGGGATTTCATTTTGTCGAACCTCTTTTCGGCCCTCCAATGCCTCTTCAACCTTGACAACCAAGGATTGGAGGCCTTGAATTGTGCACACATTGTCCTCCTCCCAAAAAAGCAAAACCCGTTTTCAGCCTCGGTCTATCGCCCTATCAGCCTCATCCACAGCCTCGGGAAACTCTTCACGAAGATCATCTCCTCCCGTCTAGCCCCCTTCATGGATGAGCTCGTTTTACCATGTCAAAGCGTCTTCATTAAGAAACGCCACATCCAGAACTCTCGCACTCCGGCTCTGTTATTCAAGCTTGATCTTGAGAAGCCCTTCGACTCAGTGTCCTGGACCTACCTCCTGGACAACCTTCACGCCTGAGGTTTTGGCACACGCTGGCGCGACTAGATCTCCATGACGCTGGCATCCTCTTCTTCGGTTCTTCCCGAGTGCTTCTCAACGGCCAGCCCACGGACGTCATCCATCACCGCAAAGGCCTGCGACAGGGTGACTCTCTATCACCTCTTCTTTTCAACCTCGCCATAGAGCCGCTCGTTGCACTACTCTCACGAGCAATGGAAGCAGGGACCCTTCCCCCAGTGCTAGGAATTCAAGCCAATCGCCGCATCTCTCTTTTCGCTGACGATGCTGCCATCTTCCTCAACCCCCTCAAGTAAGAGGTCTCGACGTTGGTGCTCATCCTTCAGGAATTCAGCCAAATCTTCGGGCTGTGGACCAACTTCTCTAAAAGCCAAGTGGTCCCAATCAGGTGTGAAAACATAGATATCGATGACATCCTGCCGACCGGAAGAACCTCCTACCCCATCAAGTACCTGGGTCTCCCACTTGCCATCAAGCGTCTCCAGCAAGTCCACTTCCAGCCTCTCGTCGACAAGATTGCTAACCGGCTAACTGGATGGAGGGGCCCAATGATGTCCAAGGGTGGGAGATTGACTTTGCTAAAAACGGTCCTCTCAGCGCTGCCAACTTATCTCTTTTCTGTGATCAAACTGCTCGCTTGTACCATCCGAAAGATTGACAATATTAGAAGAGCCTGGCTTTGGAAAGGCCGTGCCACATCCTCCGCGGGGCACAGTCGGGTTAACTGGGACACTGTTTGTGCCTCAACCTCCCTTGGGGGTCTCGGGGTGCTCGATCTTTCCCGCTTCGGCAGGGCCCTTCGGTTTCGCTTGCTTTGGCAGAATAGGGCATCTCCGCTGGTCCCTTGGACAGGAATTTTAGATCCTCCTCCTGGCCCGGACTTCGATCTTCTGCACTTGGGAACTTCGGTGACCTTAGGGGATGGCTTCAGATTGTCCTTCTGGAATGATCCCCGGCTCTTCGGCCTCGCCCCTAAGGAGATTGCCCCACAAGTCTTTCGGGGCTCGTCCAGAAAGAACCGTCCAGTCCTGAGTGCCCTATCAAACTACAATTGGATTTCAGACCATTCAAGAAACCTCACCCCTAGGATGTTCCCTGAATTGGTCCAACTTCTTCGGCAGGTTTCCTGGATCGTCCTTAGCCAAGGCGAGGCCGACCTTTTCGTCTGGCGCTTCACGCTTGACAGCACCTTCTCGGTCAAATCAGCTTATAGGCTGCAGTTTGTGGGTCGCTGCCCCGCACCGTCTCTAATGCTAGTTTGGAAACAGTGGGCACCCTCCAAATGCAAGTTTTTTCTCCAACTACTGCTTCACAACAGGGTGCTAACAGCAGATACCCTCTTGCGAAGACAAATCCCTAACAACTACTTCTGCCCCCTGTGTTGGTGAAACCTCGAATCCCCCGCACACCTGCTCCTTCAGTGTGATTTCAGCACCTTCATCTGGACACGACTGGCAACTCTCCTCGACATCCCGCTCCTCCACCCTGCAGGTTGGCATCACAGCTTGCTTCTCCCGAATTGGTGGACCGATACATTCTACGACAAAAGCCCCTAAAGTGGCATTTTATCCATCGTTTCAGCAACCTTTTGGTCCCTCTGGCTCGAGCGAAATAACCATTTATTTCGCTCAATAGAGAAACCACACTCAGTGTTCCTCCAACAGCTTCTAGATGACCTGCGCCAATGGGCGGCTGCGGGAGCATATTTTGTAATTAGCCAGTACCATTTTTTGTGCCTTAGGGGAGAGGGGCATTTTTCTCCCCCCAAAACTTGTGATCTTCTTCTCTTTTGATTAATATATGGTAGTTCTCCTGCTCTATGTTAAAAAAAAAAAGGTTTGTTTCTCAATGAAAAGTGACATTTTTTCGTAAAATTGTTGTGAGACATTGGACACACTACTTTTGTCTCTTACCTTTGTTTCTCTTGATCATTCTTTGTTTTTTAGTAAACCATATTGAGCTAGTATTGTAGTGCTATTGCATATTGCAATAAGCACCGGGTCTACCAATTTTATAGTAAACAACAATGCACAATGAGGAATTAGTTTAGCGTTGCAATTGGGCGACAGTGTGTCGAGCACCGATCTGCAGGATATGCTAGAATTTGGTATATTTCTCAATGCTCTTCCTCCAGAGAATAAAAGGGGAACAACTTCGTTCTTCGTAGAAAGAGACCCTGAAAATATCTCAAATAAACATAATTAAAAATGCAGGCATGAACCCGTACCCGTCGATTGCTGCTCCGGTGATCCGGGGGATATTAATATTGCTGGTGTAGTACTGACCTGTGAATAACTGTGATTGATCTGTGCAGATGGGAGTCGTCTGGAATTCACTTCGCTTTCAGCTCCGAGGCATATTTGCGTGTACACCCTACACTTTTTGTCGCCAGTGTACGAGAGATGTGGCTTAATTACGTCGTGATGCCCAATCAGAAGTTCGTTACCAATTCTTTGCAAAGCCACATGTCAAAAGAATAATCTTTAAGTAGCGAATAAGCAGCAACCGGATAGTCTACTGTTTGCTCCTAATCAACTAGGTTTATATGTTTGATTCTCATAGAGCGAGATAAGAGATAAGGCTGCAAGAATTGACGCATTGTCTATTTAGCATAAATAGGTAGAATTTTCACATTTGCAGGACATCTTCAGATAGAGTGAGTGAGAGAGAGAGAGTTTTAACAGTCACTCTCGTTACATCGATCGGTGTCATCCACTCACTCACGTCCTAGAGACAAAAATGCAGTAGAAGCAAAGGCAGATGGTGACATGCATGCATCAGCGTATGACATTCTCAAGGATACACATTTGGATTCCATGTCGAAGCAAGCATCGATTAATTAACTAATCACAATTAAAGCTTGTTAATCGGTGGAGATCGACACCAAGGATGCAAAGGAAAGCAGACTAAGATGTCGTACCATCTCGATGACTTGATCAGACGACCACATTATCAGGCAAAGGCACATGGCATTCACAGGCACCACTAATTAAGTAAATTAATTTCTGCTCTACGTAAGCAGAGCGCATATAGTTCGATCAGGAAGTAAGCAAGCACTCACGACAGCGCCATGGTCTTATCCATCTCATTAGGTAATTAAAATTCTAGCCTCTCTCTTACTCTGACAGGAATTTCATGAGAAATCAACCAAAAAAGAAGAGGAGGGAAATATCACATACGTACTCCATCGATCGATCAATTACACACCAGAATTAAGGCGCGTCTGACCGTAGTAATGAACGTCTGTTCCTTGATGATCAGTAGTGGCCATTGGCTGCCGGCGCCTCGACGTCGAAGACGTGGCCGCCTCCGTTGGCAAGCTCCTGCTTGCCATTGGCCGGCGCCGAGGTCGACAACGGCAGCTCGCCGGCGCCGCCCTTGCTGCTGCCCCCAGCGACCACGTCGGAGACTTGGCCGATGTGGTCGCCGCTCTTGCCCCAGATGAGCGCGTAGAGGCCCACCACGATGATCACGGCGCCAAACACACTGAAAGAAACAAAAGTGTAATAAGTGACGGTTTCACTAATGAGTGCTCCTCCTGGTCATAACTTAATGTTACGGAGGTACCTAGAGGTACCTCGACGTGGACCGTCGATCATAGAAGGGCATTTAGGGAAGTGGAAAAATTGTAACGAGTGGTAGTTGGGTAATTAGTTAAGGATTAGTGGGTAATCCTGTCTGATTATCTCTCCCATGACCAAGGTCATTCTTGCGGACGTCCAGGACGACCTCGGCCGCGCCGTCGCCGCGGAGCTTGGCCCGGGCACGGCGTACGTCCGGGCGTAAGCAGCTGCACCAGCGCGGCGACACTAGCTCGGCAATGCGCCGAGAGGACGCTCTTCTCGTCCTTGCTCAGGGCTTCGAGAAGGCCGTCCATCGCCCGGTGCTTTGCCTCCGTGTGCCCGATCTGTAGTCGCGCGAGCAGTTCCCCCGGGTGCGGCGTACGTCTGGTGCGACGTCACCGACGAGGCGCAGGTCGTCGTTGTGCGCCACGGCAGGCTCGACGTCGTCTTCAACAACGCCGGCGTCATGGGCTCGCTGGCGCGGAGGCCCCTCGGCTCGCTCGACCTTGCCGACTTCGACCGCGTCATGGCGGTCAACACCCGGGGCCTGCTCGGCAGGGTAAAGCACGCCGCATGAGCCATGGTCCCGCTCGGCGCTGGCGGCAGCATCATCTGCACGGCTAGCATCGCCGGCATGCTTGGCAACGTGACGCCCCACCCGTATAGCATCTCCAAGGCGGCGGTGGTCGGGCTCGTGCGCGCCGCCGCCGGCGAGCTAGCCCGCTCCGACGTGCGCGTCAACGCCATCTCCGGCGAGCGGGAGAAGGCTGCTTTGCCCCTAATTAATTTGATGTGAAATGACCTGGTTACCCTCTGTACCTGTGTACCTCCGTCGGTATCTTCATACCTTTGCCTTCGTACCTATTACCGTGCATCGTCCGATCCGACGGGATGGACGGTCCATATTATTCGCAAGCACCGGAGAAGTTTCCAAAGTGTAATAAGTGACGGTTTCACCAATGAGTGCTCCTCCTGGTCATAACTTAATTCAACTCTATACATACCACAGTCTAGTTAATTATCTGAATTTAATTATGGTATATGCATGCATGCATGCATGGCTTGTACGTACGTACCTGCCGAGACTGATCTCCTCTTTGAGTACGATGGAGCCCATGATGGCGGTGATGATCATGCAGAGGGGGTTGAAGGCTGTGACGAACACGGGGCCCCTTTGCCTCGACACGATCCCTTGCACGTAGTAAGCCACACCGGAGCACACTATACCCTGCATCCATGTACCATGGATTCATTGTTCATTCATAAATCATGGTACTTTTTTCAGATTAAAATGATTCAGACAGAAGGAGTACTGATTAGTGTGTGGTACGTGAACTCACGGAGTAGACGGCGGTGAAGAGGCGGGCGTCGAAGCCGATGAGCCAGGCCTTGGAGTTGCCGCGCTCGGCGACGAGGGCGACGGCGCCGCTCATGAGCGAGCCCATCATGCAGATGAGCGTGGTGAGGGACAGCTCCGCCGGGTAGCTCTGCAGGGTGTTGCACTGGAGCACGAAGAAGCCGGACCAGCAGACGCAGGCGGCAATAACAAAGATGGTGCCGTTCAGCCAGCCGCCGCCGCCGCCGGCTCCGGCGGCGGCGGCGCCGTGGTGCTGCCCCCTGGTCCACGGGAACTGCACCGCGGGGCCGTGGTACAGTATCATCAGCACAGCGCCGGCCACCGTGAAGACCGTGCCGGCGATCTTCGCCTGACTGTGCAGACTCCGCAGCCTCACCTTCTCCATCCGCAGGACCAACGCCATGACGAAGGTGACGGTGGGGAGGATGTTGATGAGTGCCGACGCGAAGCCGGCGGAGGTCAGATTGGCCCCCATGTAGTACAGGTTCTGGTCTAGCACAGGCCTGGGATGCAACATAGTGAATTAATTAGTTCAGGCTTTCAACAACTAATTAATTAACTAGCTAGAGTATTCTCCCATGTGTAAATTTAATTAGTTTTCATCATTATTAAGCAAAGATTGTTTGTACATACTCAAGCATGGCAAGCCCCATGATCTTCAGGAAGATGGTGATGGTCATCTTTGGCCTCACCTGCCTGCACATGTCAATTTGGAGCAAACACAAGTTATTACTTCTTCCGGTCGGTCATTTATGTAGGTTAGTATCTGCATGCATGCACTAATGGCCGAACAAGGCATTAGTACCATGCCAGTTAGCTAGTGGGTTGTGCGTTTACACACTCACGTAACCGCATTTATATATCCCTCCGTAGGTTAACTGAAGCAGGTAACACGGTCAGGTTATATGTGTCATTTTCTACCTCTGCTGTTGCACTCCGGGATCTTTAGATTCTATGCTGAATGTCTACATGTTGATGTGATGCGTGACAAGGAAATTAATTAAACCGCGAGATGATATCGCCTTCATTTGGCACGAAGGTACAACATAGAATTTGACATGCTACTTTTCTGCTGTATTAGCTAGAATCTGCGAGCTAGTGCTGGTCGTGGAGCATGCACCATATCAAAAGGGGACCAAATTGCCATCGCGACTAGCTAGCTAGCCCTGTACGTGGATCATCAAAGATAAAATGAATGGATTGAGCAAAAGTGCATGCATGTACTGGTGGTGCTTGTGCCCATGCATGAGCATATGACAAGTTGGTACTGCCTCAAACTCTTAATTGCCTGCTCACGCCAGTGTCCTCCCAAATTTTGGCACTAACATTAGTAATGGAACATTGCTAAAAAGGGCGCCACATCACGCCGATCAGAATGGTCACCACAGGAGTCGGAAACAGTGTCCCGACATAGATATCCATACCATCGACATAGGTACTTGTCGCCGCCGACACTGCTCCGCCGACGTAGTGTCGACGACACAGGTCAAATTTGTCGGCGGCCCCGCTGACATAGACTCATACGAGAATTGCCACCTGGGTTAACACTGTGTCGACGGCACAATTGGCCATCGACACAAGATCCCCTGACGGAACGAGCGGGGTGACGGCATTCCTAACTGAACCGAGACCATTTCGATGATCGGTCCTTAATCTTGTGGTAAGCATCCATGCAAGTTGGACGATCAGGTTGATCGCTTCCATGCACGGCGTTGCATGCATCTTAGCGCTAGCTACCCAGCCCTATGATACGATTGTGTCCTCGTGGTCAAAATGCATCGTCTTAAAACAAAAAAAAAATCAATAAATCATTTACATAAAAAAAATCGATTAAGAATTCTATAAAAATTAGTCAGTCAATTGTCTGATGATTAGACAAAGCGTTAACGTTAATACACACGCATGCAAAGCTGCGCACGTACGTGTCGCCGCCATCCGCATGCGGAGCCAGGGGTGGGGGGAGATGGCGGCCGGGCCGGTCGCCGGAGGGCGGATCTGGGTTAGGGTGGGCGGCGCCGGCCGGCGGTGGGAGGGTTGGAGGCGGAGCGGCCGGCGGCGAGGGCGCTGCCGGCCGGGGCGGTTGCCGGAGACAGCGACGGCGGCGGAGGTGTGCGGAGCGGGCCGCGCGAGAAAGGCGAAGGGGATAGGGGGAGACGGCGCTGGCTCGGTTGTCGCTCACGTGAGAAACAAAAGGGCAGAGGGGGTCACGCGTGCTGGCCGCAACGGCCAGAAAAATAGCCTGCGCGCGGGCCCCGATCGCAGGCGACTGCGGTGCAGTGGCTCCCAAAACATAATTCAAAAGAAAAGCATCTACCTAAAATAAAAAACGATGAATACTTCTATAAAAATTAGTCAGACGAATCGTCTGTTGATTAGACAAAGTGTTTACGTTAATACACACGCATGCAAAGGCAGCAAAGCTGCGCACGTGTTGCGCCATCCGCATGCATGCACGGGGCGCGGGCGCGCGCGGGATGATGCATGGCGATGGGATTGCGTACGTACCTCTCGAACCAGAGAGCGAAGGGCGCCATGACGGCGGTGGCGACGAGGTTCCGGTACACGACGAGCACGAAGTGGCTCATCCCGCGCTTCAGCGACGCCACCGACACCACGTACATCCCGGCAAACCCCACCTGCAGCAGCACCATCGCCAGGTACGGCTTCACATCGTTCAGGACTTTCCCCACACCCATCGATCCTAGCTAGCTAGTCAACCAACGATTAACGAGGCTAGCTAGCTCAGCTTATATGTATGTGTCTCCTACAACCCCAATTAACCAGCCTAGCTCTTCTCTCACACTGATAGATCTAGCTAGCTGGCTCGAGCTCTTCTTCGTTCTAGGCACAAGCTGTGGCTGTGAGGAGACAATGAGCTCACTCGGAGCCACTTATATATAGCCGGCTAGCTCGTACGTCCATGGATGGAGAGAGATGCCGAGTAGAGCTAGCTAGTGTAGTGGCCGGCGACATTGATGGATCCGAGTCATGGCACCGGCAGCCTGCCTACGTACGTTCAAGTGCTGGCTTAGCCGTATGTTCCATTCTCCTTGTTTAATAATATTATATTCCACTTCCGGGCAAAGGAGAAGCTGGCTACTCTCTCATGCTCTGTCATCCTATATTGCCTGCATCCTTCTCTTCTACTTTCCCGGAAAAAGATTAATTCAGGGAACACGTACTGCACTACTGCCTGTGTGAGATTTATTACATACTACCTCCATTTTTTTTGTTTGACGTCTTTGACTTTTTGACACGCCTTTCACCATTCGTCTTTTTCAAATTATTTTTATAAATATCATTTATTTTGTTGTGATTTGTTTTATCAATAGAGATACTTTAAATATGTCTTATTTTTTTTACATCTTTGCACTAAATTTTTAAATAAGACGAATGGTCAAAGGCGTCAAACAAAAAAATGGAGGGAGTATCTTTTCGTGAAGATGAGAAAGCTTGCCGCAGATTCCGTTCAACCCTGGACACCTGCCTCCTCAAAGAGCTACACCTATCAGGGCGTCGGTTCACCTGGAGCAACGAGCAAGCTAACCCAACCTTGGTCAAGCTGGACCGCGCCTTCTCCAACTCTGCTTGGGAAATCCTCTTCTCCTCCTGCTCTCTGATCCCGCTCTCCTCCTTGGCCTTGGATCACTGCCCGTTGCTCCTCACCGCCGAAAGCATTCCGCCCCCTCCCAAGCGGTTCCGTTTTGAAAACTTCTGGACCAAGATGCCGGGCTTCTTAGAGGTGGTCAAACAGGCTTGGTGTGAACCTCATGCGGATCTCCCCTTGCACCCCCTCCACCACTTCAAAGCAAAGCTCAACCACACGGCAAAGGCTCTCAAGGCTTGGAACCGAGCCCACATTGGGAACATCACCCTGCAACTCGCCTTCGTCTCCGAGGTTCTTCGCCTGCTTGACTGCGCTCTGGAGTCGCGCCCCCTCTCGGCCCAGGAACTCGACTTGCGCCGCCAACTCAAGCTTAAAAGCCTTGGTCTCAGCGTGGTTCAAAAAATTAAATGGAAGCAACGAGCCCGTCTCAGCTGGCTCAAATTGGGGGACGCCAACACCAAATACTTCCACCTAAGGGCCAACGGTCGCCGAAGGAAAAATTTCATCCATACCCTGTAGACTGATAGTGGACCGCACTCTGAATTTGAAGAAAAAACCCGTATCCTCCATCAACACTTCAACTCAATCCTCGGCGATGGCGCCCCCACCCTACCGTCTTCCCCGAGACGCTCCTTCAACTGGGAATTCTTAAGTCTCCCATCCCCTAACCTCTCATCCCTCGAAGAACCACTCTCCTTGGATGAGCTCACGAAGGTAATCCAAAGCCTACCAAGCGACAAAGCTCCCGGCCCAGACGGCTGGGACTTTTACAAATCTTGCTGGGAATTCATCTCGGACGACCTGCTCGTGGCCATTCAGTGCCTCTTCAACCTTAACGGGCTGGGTTTCGAGGCACTAAACTGCGCCCATATCATCCTCCATCCCAAGAAAGACAACCCATCCATAGCCTCCGATTTCCATCCAATCAGCCTCATTCACAGCATTGGGAAGCTTTTCACCAAAATCCTCTCCTCCCGCTTAGCTCCGTTCATGGATGCCCTTATTTCTCCCTGCCAAAGTGCCTTCATCAAGAAGCGCCATATCCAGAGCAACTTCCTTTTTGTCCAGGGAAAGGCAAAATACCTTCACCGTTCCCGCTCACCAGCACTCCTCCTCAAGCTAGACCTAGCCAAAGCTTTCGACTCGGTGTCATGGCCTTACCTCCTTGATAACCCTCACTCTCGTGGTTTTGGGGAACGCTGACGCAATTGGATATCCCTATCACTCGCCTCCTCCTCCTCCAAAGTCCTCCTCAACAGCTACCCCACTGAACAGATCTTCCACCGCAGGGGCCTCCGCCAAGGAGACTCGCTTTCACCCCTCCTCTTCAACCTCGCTATTGAACCCCTTGTCACTCTCCTAGCAAAGGCCACTGAAGAAGGGGCCCTATCCCCGGTTCAGGGCATCCACCAAAACCATACAGTCTCTCTCTTCGCAAATGACGCGGCCATTTTCTTAAACCCAAGCTTTAGCGACGTCACTACCCTAGCCAGCATCTTAAACCTCTTTGGGGACATCACTGGGCTTCGCACCAATTTATCCAAAAGCCAGATAATTCCCATCAGATGCAGTGCCATCAACCTGGATAGTATCCTTCAGAACCTGCCAGCAACACGCTCTTCCTTCCCCATCAAGTATCTGGGCCTCCCGCTCTCCGTCAAACGCCTTCGGCATGCCCACTTCCAACCACTCATCGACAAAATCGCAAACAGACTGGCAGGCTGGCGAGGTCCCCTGATGTCCAAAGGGGGCAGGCTAACCCTTCTCAAAGCTGTTCTTTCAGCCCTCCCAGCCTACATCCTATCCGTCATCAGACCTCCGAAATCGGTGATCAAGAAAATTGACAAGATCAGACGAGCCTGGCTTTGGAATGGTGCCACCTCGGTAGTGGCTGGAAAATGCTGAGTAAACTGGGACACCGTCTGCTCCCCTTCTATTCTCGGAGGCCTCAGGGTTCTTGACCTCAACCGGTTTGCCAGAGCACTCCGTCTGCGCTGGCTCTGGAACAGCAAGACGGCCATAACCCCCTCATCCTGGGAACTAGCGCTACCCCCCCATCGCTGACGCTGACCTCCTCCGATGAGTGGGTACGTCCATTCACTTAAAAGACGGATCTTCAATCTCTTTCTGGGAGGATCCCTGGCTGGCTGGCCAAACACCTAAAGCTTTGGCACCACGACTCTTCCTTGCCTCTTCTAGGTGCAACAGATCAGTAAAAGATGCCCTTGCAAACAACAACTGGCTGAGGGATCTGCATCGGGGGCTCACCGCCCAACTCGTCCCTGAGCTCATCTCGCTGCTTCATCTCCTGGCTCACACCACCCTCTCAGTTGGCGAGCCAGACCAGTGGAACTGGCGTTTCACCTTAGACGGGTCCTTCTCGGTCAGATCCGCCTACCGCCTTCGATTCGCAGCACGCCGCTACTCGCTGGCGTCTCACAGCGTCTGGAGAATTTGGGCACCATCTAAATGCAGATTCTTCCTCTGGCTGCTGCTGTTCCAACGCGTCTCCACGGCTGACGTTCTCCAACGACGACACTGCCCCAACGCCTACTTCTGCCAACTCTGCTACCGCAACCTCGAGACCCCAGAGCATCTTTTCTTACAATGCGAATTCAGCACCTACATCTGGATGCGCCTAGCTCAGCTGACGGGTTTCTCTATACTTGACCCAGCATCTTGGAATCGGGCCACCAACCTCCCTACGTGGTGGGATGCAGACGTCCTTCAAAACTCACCCCCAAGTGGCGCCCTGACAGTGGCCTCAGGGATCATCTGGTTCCTTTGGCTGGAGCGGAACAACAGAATTTTCCGCTTGGTTGAATGCCCTCGCGCCCCTTCCTTCAAAACCTCATCGACGACCTTCGGCTTTGGATGGCCGCAGGGGCCAATTTTGTAATTAGTTAGTCAGCACCATAGTCTCCCCGAGGGAGAGTTTTTTCCCCCCGAAATTTGTAATTTTTCCTCCTTGTAATACAAAGTAGACAGTTCTCCTGCCCTTTGCTCAAAAAGAAAACTTGCCGCAGGAATGATCAGAGCCGTCGAAGCCAAGCTGTTTCCTGTTTGTACGTAGGAGTCAGCCTTTTTTTTTACTCAATGCACACGTACGATGGTTTAATACATACAAGCCATCTGATCCAAGTAAAATTTTCTTAAGATGGACCTAAAGTATTGTGAATCATTCATTTTGCTTGATGCATTGGCCTGGTGACCTTTTGCGCCCTAGGGGGCACCTAAACCATGCATTGATCCAACAATAGGTAGAACTCTTAGAGCATCGCTAGCCAACAGGATTCTATATTTCGTTTTCTATATCACCCTTTCTATAAATCAGTATTCATTTCCTATATTTCCATCTCTCTAGCAACGTATCTATCCTCGAAAAGATATAGAGATCGGATAGGGAGTATCTAAATACAGAGATTCGGAGAGAGAGTTTCTAAATTTAGAGACTGACATACAGACTGTGTTGGATGGTGTATAGAGGTTGAGGTTGCCCGCAATAGTGTTTTAGAAAACCGGCTAGACATGTTATTACCTATTATCTAATTAAAACAAGAGCCAAACACCATTTTAATTGGAGATTTTTTTACATATATTAGAGGGGGAAAGAAGAGATTACATTGATTATAGTGGAACTAGATATGATGGGTTTAGATTGAAAGAAAGAGACCATATTGACTACAATAATAAAATAGAAATAATTTAAAGCCAGAATAAATAATAATGGAAAACAAGTTTATTTACTAAAAAATGTTCAAAAAGAAATAAAATCAAAATAAATATACAAAACAAGTTCATATCAACCATTACAATATTAAAAAAAATGTCAACTATAGTTCAAATAAAATAATATTCCCTCCGTCCAAAAATATAAGGCACTGACTTGGCACAGTCTTTCAAACTATACTTTGATTCTTAATTTATCTTATCATGTATCAATTTTCATAACAAAATTATAATCATTAGAAAGTATTTTTAGATATGAATCAAATGATGTTATTTGCGCATCACAAAATCTACATATTGTTGAATAAATTAACGGCCAAAGATTGAAAAGTTTGGATCTTCACATGTGTGCACACCTTATTTTTATGGAGATACATTATGTGTCAACTCTATTAAAATTTAAAAAAGAAAAACTGAAAAAAAGAAAATTTGTAGTGAGATCAAGGTTAACTCTATTATAACTTACCACGATCAAAGCGAGTATAAATCTTATGTACGGGTTTCTCTTAGAGTTCAACACAGATCTATCCACACAAATACACATAAAACTATACTTGTTTTTCTTATTTCTTATGCCTATAGTCAACGTGCATGGTGCATGTCCTAATTTTATCATGTGCGGATGCTATCTCTTCTCACATCATTGCATGTTCTACACAATAAAATTTACAAACAGCTCACATGTGGTTGTACTGATTATGATCGTAGCACTTTCGCCGCCAGTGGATTAAACTCACCCTGAGCTATCTGCCTTTGTACCGACAGCGGTCGAGATGTGCATGCATGCATGCAAGCATGGTGTCATCATGGAGTTAATCAGATGATAAGATGAGGCATCAATACTAGCCTGGGAAAAAAAAATAAAAGGCTTGAACTAATATCTTCTTAATTTCTGGTAATTTCAAAAGGTGTACTATACAGATCTTGGTCGAGAGAGTTGTGCGAACATGATATGAAATTGCGGCTGATAAATAGATATCGATAAATACATGTACACATGTGCGTGGGATTCATATCCAGCCCATCATTTTTTTAGCAAATAGAAACAAACACTCTGTCGTTTTATTAAGTAGGAAAGAGAGAATATTTACATGGGAAATGACCACACAACACTATTTGGCTATTACAGGATGGGTGTGTGGTGATGGAGGACATATAAATCTCTCAAAATAATTGGATTGAGCACATATAAATCATACCTATAAATTCATTTAAATAGTACTTTCATAATATAATTTTTTAAAAAATATTTACATAAACTGCAATGATAATAATTAATGGCCAAAGTTATATTTCGAATACGGTATCTAATACTCCCACCGGTCACAAAAAGAAGTTGTCGTTGACTTTTGGACACGTCTTTGACCATTCGTCTTATTTTTAAAAATTATATAAACATTATTTATTTTGTTATGATTTGGTTTATTATTAAATGTATTTTAAGTATGACTTATATTTTTACATATTTGAACAATATTTTTAAATAAGACGAATGGTCAAAGGCGTGTTCAAAAGTCAACATCGACTTCTTTTTATGATCGGAGGTAGTAACATCTAAAACAACACTCTGTATGAACCGGAGCAGATGTCCTTCGAGCTTCGGGTGCTGCTTGTGTTTTTTTTCCCCAAAAAAACAAAAACGAGCTAGCAACAAGGACAGGAGCATCCACCTACTGGAAGCAATCAACGCGTCTCTCCCCTGGCTAGTGCTTGCTGATGCGCCGAGCGCTTCCCATGCCGGCATGGTGCGCTCCTGTTAGGATCCGCATCCATCACCCAGGCCTCGATCGATCTACGTAGCTTAGCTCCATCGCCTCGCCTCCCACAGAAAACACACCCAGCTTTGCATGTCTTCTTCTTCCTCCCAGGAAAGCAGCTCGGCTAGTCACCCCCCGATCAAATTAACCGCAGGACGGCCTCCGGTTTGGTAAATGCATGAGACCAATGAGGGCATCCGTAGCAGCTAGCCACTCCAACTTAATTTAGATAGAGTAGCCGATGAATAGAAGAAATCTTTTAAAACGTAGTATAAAGTGCGAAGAAAATTTAGAAGAAAGAATAGAGAAAGTGGCTAATAGTGAAATGAAGTATAGGGATAGAATGGCAGAGACGAATGCGCTCTAAGGCATCGATCGGCAAGTGGTTGGAAGGAGATAGCTAGCTTGCTGGCTCGCTTGCTGTCAGCTCGGCGTGTTCTGCTTAGGGTTGACACTGGCCTGGTCTCCAACTAGCTAGCTAGCTGCAGGTCAGTGTATGTGGTATATCTATCTGCACGGGAAAGCACAAAGGAGCCTTCTGATCTGCGTCAGATTAGGTGCGTTTATTCGGTAGATCGATCTCGAGCTCGGGAGCTCGCGGCTTCGGTTCTCGCTTTCTCCCTCCCTTTTGTCTTTCTGTCATCCAGTTCGATGGCACTATGGCATGATAGCTAGGCGCAAGCCAAGAGGGATTTGAACACCCGTTACAGAATGTGCCACTCAGATCAAAGTAGGATTTCAAATCCAGGGTATGTTTGCACACGCATTTGGAAGCGATGTCAAGGCGATCTGAACCATCCCTTCTTGATCAAACAGCTGGCGCAGGTCATGGTTACAGTATTGACCTTGTTTTTTTAGAAAAGAGCAGGAGAACTGCCTTCTATCGATCAAAGCAGGGGAGAGTTATAGGCTTGGGGGAGGGGACCCTCCCTCGGGGAACAGGTATGTAACACTAAAAGAACGAATTAAGTAATTACAAAATTGGCCCCAATGGCCTCCCAATGTTGACCTTGTTGATATGAAGTATTGACCTTGTTGTTATCAATACCACGCAATGTTAGAAAACTCCACTCCTAAAATGTGACCCATCTTTATCCAAGATCGGTTATAATGTTAAGGAGAAGTAAAGAAAGTAACCTTAAAACTCTAAAATCAAATAGTTTGACATGCAGCGAATATATTCAAATGTTGATACCTATTAGAGCATAACATGCTAACATTAGGTCTATGTTATTAAATTCGTAAGGAGTGGCTTAGATATAGAGAGGTGGAACCCCCTTTTTTGTACTTAAACACTTTCACGAAAGCCGTCACTTTATAAGTGGGAAACCTCTCCATATCCAAGCCGATTCTCATGCATTTGATAGTACAGGTCTAATGTTAGCATAATATCACCCAATGGATATTAGCATTAGATATGCTGCTATGTATAAAGTAACAAAATTACAAAAAAAAAATCAAGAGTACCCAGTTTCAGATTTCAGGGGTTTTGTTCTATGTACTTTTTGCAAAATTTGGGATAGTAGATGAACTACCTACTATTTTAAAACCCAAAGTTCTCAGTAAATAGATACATTGACACAAGTCATGCATCAATACTTTAAAGGTTTCGGTCGACAATCAAGGTTATGTACATAGGAGACTTGATGTAGAATATGTATAAATTAATAGGGTTACAATTAAACTCTGAATTATAATAGGCACGTAGACTAGACTTTGAGTTGATCTATATCTTGTGTCATATAGAGGACACTGCCATTGTAACCCATAATAACTAAAGTAGCGGTGTAGGCTCATAGCGGTCACCGGCTTGCATGTGGACATTACTTGGGCAGCTGATATGCTACACATTTTGTTACAGAGAAGTGTCCATATATATAATCATTTCCTTATAGTAATAAAAACTTAAAATATTAGGATATTGAACCCGGAACCACATGTAACCGCTACAAATATGATGTATGATTTTCAATGACGATTTGTATGTTTGTAATGACAAAATTTCAACTTTCGTCACTAAAAACAGGGCAAATCGGCACGTCATGCTTGTTATGACGGCTAAAACAAAATCGTCACAAAAAACTAGTTTTCCATGACAGAAGTTGACATCGTCAAGACGTTTTCGTCATAGATAATCTCTTTTCTTGTAGTGATTATAAAAAAAAACACACAAGGGTATACATTCGCACAAGTCATGCATCAATACTTTAAAGGTTTCGATTGACAACCAAGGTTACACATAGGAGATTTGATGTAGAATACGTATAAATAGAGTTACAATTAAACTCTAAGTAATAGGCATGTAGACTAGACTTTGAGTTGAACTATATCTTGTGTCATATATAAAGAGGGCACTCCCATTGTAACCCATAATAACTAAAGTAGCGGTGTAGGCTCACAAGGGTCACCAACTTGCATGTGGACATTACTTGTGTAGCGTTCATATAATCATTTTTCCGTAGATATAGACAAAAACCATACCACGTTAGCAAACATCATTTGTTGGTGCTGTTTTCAGACCGCACCATGTTAAAACCCAGCAACTGAGATTAAATGCAGATACTGAAACCTAACATCGTAGTATTATCGTGAGAAAAGAATACAAAAGGACCTACAAGATATCATCTGGTGGTGGGACTTGGAACCTACCATCTTCACCTGAACAACCAGATCCGCTAAAGGAGCAAACGAGCATGCAATTGCAAGTCTGACTCTTTGCCACACCGGACAAGCCAGGCGATGGAAGCAATGATGAGCTCGTCTTTCGCGGCCACGTACGGCCGCCGTGCGTTCCCCTTTTCGCCGCCGTCGCGTCGCCTGAGACGAAAAGGAAAAGGAAAGACGGGCGCATCCTCGCCGCATGCGCAGGCGCACCGCACCGGCGGTCATGCATGCATGCAGTTCGGTCATGGCACACCATACATTCCACGACGCCGGCATGGCCTTCTGATTTGGCCATGAATCACACGCACTCAAGCTAGCTACCTCTCAGGTCGATATCAGCTGGGAGAGAGACGAAACGAGCAGATGCCGACGTGCCCCCAGCTGGCGCCGCCATGGTGCGCTTGCATTGCATGCGGTTTCGTGGCTTAATTGATCCGAAACAAGGGGCTGACCTCGAGAGCTCAGTTAGTTTAGGCCTCTTCCAATGGCCGCCCAGCTGCGGTTATGTTACGTGTGTGCGTGCGTTGCTCCCAGCTCCCCTGTAGAACGACACCACTGGCTTGGCTTCACCAAGTAGCAATTTTTTTGTATGTGTACGTACGTACGTGTGGCTTCTCTTCTTCCTATGTATGGACGCCACGAGGCCATCACTGAAACAGCATCAACAGAGAACGTATTTGATATTTCGTGTGTCATATGCCCAGAATGATTTCGGCTGGTCGACTAATCAATGGAGGTAATGCTAACCATGTCACATGAGGTTAACAGAGTGTTGATTGCCGAATATTCAATTAGGGGGTGTGCTTACATGTAGCAGGCGACGTCATTTGCAGCAATGATTTCCGGCTTTTGAGAAATGAGAAGCACTATGAGCTTAAACTATTGTGTGATACGTTTTATACAGTTGGAGTTCTAGGCCGATTCGGCTGATCATGCCATTCTGGAATATCTGCCTTTGCCTCTCTTTTTTTCAAAATTTGTTTTTCCCTTTGTGGGAAAGAAAATCCTACTCTTTTGCTGCATCTTATCCGTTCGAATACTTAATTTTAGCATTCTTCTTATCCATTAATTCGTAACGAATAGAAAAAAAAAGGTCGGTTTGCTTAATTGGGTGCTGAAAATAATTTCGTTTTTTATTTCAAAATATCTAGGATGAAGTGTTAACATATGTACTATAATTTACTGATAAAAAACAAGCTAAAAGTGATTTTTGTTATCATAAAAATAAGTTATGAATGTTTATGTACTGTAGAATCTTTATCACTTCGCACTGTAATAGACATTGCAATTGGGGGAAAAAAGATAAGTACTCTTGGCTTCCTTTTGGAGACACACGAGTTGCTCGCTCCTCCTGAACCAATAAGCCAACCAAAACGGAGGTTTATGTACTTCGCCAAACATTCTTCAAGAATCAGACGTAACCACACTGCAAATATAGTACTATATACATATAAGCCAACTAGTTATTGTTTACCTGTTTGCAGAGCCATGGAGCTAGCATATTCCAGGAACTGAAAGTGCCATGCAGATCAGCAGAATCATGCAATCGGTGCCAGCATATCCCTCCATGTTCATAAAGCCTGTCGCTCAAAAAAGAGCTCATATATAGAAGCCTCAATTGAATAATGAGCACTGTATCAACTTGTCTCAGGACATCATTATGCACTGTTCATGATCTGTTCCCTGGTCACAGGGGCAGCTACCGCTGCCAACTTCAGGTGTAATCCTCAGAATCAAGCACCTGTTCTGAATTCTCATCCACGATTCATTAGTACAACACACGTACATATTATTATCAATATAAAAGGTTAATCCATTATCAAGCTATTATTCCAGTAAGAAGGTCTTTCCTATCAGAGGTGGAGCCAGGACCCGGCCACCCTGGGCCCAGGCCCGGGCTCCTAGCCCAATAGCAAGGCAATGTTGCTGAAGGCCCAACCTATTTATAGCAAGTGGCCCAGCTCAACTGGGTGGAGCCAAGGCCCAGCCACCTTGGGCCCAGGCTCCTCAGTTGGGCTGGCTCCGCCACTGTTTCCCATGAATCATGATCACTTTGCTGAATCTCTCATGGCTAAGTAGCAAACTTGTCATTCACACGTCTAATAAAACAACATATGGACACTGATTTGGCCCGTTCACCTACTGCCCTAAAAGCTGACAATGAATGTAGACTGTAGAGCCAAAAACGGGACGATGCTTGCTAAACTAATTAGGCATTTCAAGCTACCAATCATGTCACGCCCTACATTAAAGTCTAACTGCGTGCTTCTTTTCAATCGTCCTTGAGTCATTTGGCATGGCAATGTCTCTGTTGAAAAGACTGTCTTTAGCTGCATACCATGTTCAGCGAAGACCTACATCCTGATCACGCACTACTAGCTGGGCTTGGAGGTCTCCCCACTCCACAGATTTCAGACAAGCTTTGCGCCTGGGCGCACATCCACGCTCGACGTGCTTGTAAAAGTGATCACCAGCTTATAAAGATTTGCAGTGCCCAGACAATTCATTGGTGGACACAAGAAGAGACCAGGATGTGTCATGGCCAGCTAGGGGTCCATTGAATCGGCTTGCTGACACAGACACCGACACCAAAGTATCCATGCTTTAGCAAGTAGGCGCAATAAATCCTGCTATCTGGTGAACTTTGATACGGTCCATTAGTCACCCATGTACTTCATAAATCATAATACAACAGGCAACACCGTAATAGCATCAGTAGGTCTGAGGCCTCTGAAGGTACATCATGTTTGGAATTCTTGTAAAATTGAGAAATGTGTGCACGCTTGCCAAGCAATTCTTGGGCTTATCCAAAACTCTTGATCGTGCGTTGAGATTCGTGTGCAGTGTCGCAATCAAACCTCTCTCCATTGGTCTTTTGGAAATAAGTCCCTAGATTTTTTGAAACAAAGCAATCGACGACAGTGGGAGCTGCCCCAGCGGCCGGCTAGGCCAGGCCGGGTGAGGGCTAGAGGAGAGAACGAGGAAGAGAGGAGGAAGAATATGTGGACCCGATTGCTTTTGGTTCAAAAATTCATAGGAGGGGGGAAGGGGGGTTGCAAAAGATTATGTCAGTGAGAGGGTTTAGTGTTCACAAATCTTGACGCACGACCAAAAGACAATGATAAGTCCATAAATTGCTTAGACAAGGGCAAACAAGTGGCAATGCTGCTCTAAGTTAGGCGGTCATTGGTGATGATTTAAAATTGTTTGACGAATTTGGATGACCTAGTTTGGGCCCACTTGGTAAGGGTATTATACAAACCAGGCCTAATTAGGTCGGTCCGATTACAAGTAAGCTGATCCATTTCCATTTTATTCAAAAAATATATATAATTATGCATTAAAAATAAATTAAATTATATACTGTAAGAAAATAAACATATAACTAGCGAGCCAAACCTAACCCTACCGATCCATCAATGTAGGAACCGAACTAGGCTGGATCTTAGTCCATACTCGGTTCGGTAAACGGTATGGGTCAGCCTTGTTCGTCTCACCTAGCTCGGCCCATTTGGCCAGCTCTGGAACCATCCACCAAAGGGGGGAAGGTCCCACACGTCCGGGTGTGACACAGCCAGGGGAGAGGTGGCGGTGTCGCGGTGGCAGCCGGACAGCGGCGACGACGGCGGCGGCGACGATCTCAATTTCTCCTTCTTCTCATCGCTCTCCTTCCATTCTCTAGCTTTTCATCGCCTCGGGCTTGTCTTCCTCGCGCGAACCCAATGGTATGGAGTCCATATCGCCCAACAGAAGCTCGATGCCTTAATAATTTGGGGCCCCAGTTGGATTTGCTGTAGCTGTGGGTAGATCTAGCTGTTCGTGTTGCTGGGGTTATATCTAGTTCGGTGATTTTCACATTCCTACTCGATGTTTGTATGCTACTAGCCGCGCGGGCGCGCCCGTGGCGCGTGCGCACAGGCTCGCGCGCGAAGAACGCGCTCGCGGGCGGGCGCGCGAAGCAGGCGCGTGGCACGGCGCGGAAAAACGCGAAACCGCGAGCCAGCCTAGGAAAAATCGCGAGCTATCTCGCGGGCGCGCTAGCTTTTTTTTTCAGGCGACGCGGGAGCCACGAAACCGTGAGCTAGGCGGGAAAAAAATCGCGAGCAGCGAGCAGCGAGCGCGAGCCGCGAGCGAGCCGGCGTACAGGCGACGCGACGTGGCGTGCAGGCGAGCGAGCGGAGAAGCGAGCGCTGGGCGGAGGCAGGCGACGCGAGCGGGCGCTCGCGCGAGGAGCGAGCCACGTGGCGCCCAAACCGAACCAAGGCAGAGCAACCGGGCTTTGTACTATTTACTAGCGATGGTTACGCGCCCATGGCGCGTGGCATCAGTTTTGTAAGACAAAAGCGCGTTCTGTTACCTTTTTGTTTATTTGGTAATTTTTTGATTTTTTTAACTTCTCTGTTATTTACTAATTCATTTTATATAAGTCAACATTTCTAAAGCCCAAATATATTTATGGACCTTAACCATTTTTTTTATTGCGTTTATGAACCGACACCATATTCACTTTATTTTGAAATTTTCAATTTATATTTTTTTTGTGTGATTCATTATAAATAAAACTGGGAAAAAAACGGAAAGTCGATAGGAAATATGCCTTTTATTGCAAAGACCAAACCATCTTTAAATTTGAATTTCAAAATTTTTTGAGCAGCATCAAACTTTTTTTAATGGATGCTCTTTGCGCAGCCACGATTTAATTTCTGCATACTTTGTTTTTTTGCGACCTAACAAAAAAAAATTTAGTTTGAAGCTTGGACTATGAAAACCTTTAATCTTTGAAATCTTTTAGTTTTGAATGTTCTTTGTTTATATATAGCTTAAATTTTTTATTTAATATATTTTTTGGACTTATAATAAATAGTTAAAAAGCGCAAAATCGAGAGAAAGATGCACTTCATAAGAAAGAGCAAACTATTTGTAAACTTGGGCTTCAAAAAATTTTGAATAAGATTAATTTTTTTATTGATGTTCTTTGTGCAAACATGGTTTGTTGGAATCTTTCAATTTCATATGAAACTTTTGCGACCTGCAAAAAATAAAATTTTAGTTCGAATCTTGCATTGTGAAAACGTTTAATCTTTGAAATTTTTTTTGAAACTATGAAATCTATGATTTTTTGTGACGCACCATAGGTAAAATTGAAAAGTGCGAAATCGAGAAGAAATATGCCCTTAATAAGAAACAACAAACTATTTGTAAATTTGGATTTAAAATTTTTTAAATAACATTATATTTTTTATGGATGTTTTCTGTGCAGGCATGATTTAATTTTCGAAAACATTCAAATTTTTTTCTAACTTTTTGCAAGCTAAAAAAAAGAAATAGGAAATAAGAAGTTTGTGCACATCATGCTGGTGCTTGAAGGCTTTGTACTGGCTGTGCTAATTGCAACAGCGTGCTGGAGCTTGGAGGCCGGCTCGCGACGGGAGAACCAGGCGGCCAGAAGACGTGTGGCGACTGGCGTACGCGCGCGTAAGCAAGAGCAGGGCGGGCTCGCGACGGGCGCAGGAGGCGGGAAGACGCGTGGCGACGGGCGCGTACAGGCGAGCACGGGAAAAATGGGGATAAAAACGGTGGACGCGGGATTCGAACCCTGCCCAGCGACGCGAAAGTTAGAGGTAAAGACCAACTGAGCATTTGCTCCGCGTTGCCGAGAAGCTGGCGAAAGAAAATGTTTTATATGTACATGAAAAATGGGCGGCTGGATTTGACTGCAGAGCGCAATCGAACGGCTGCCGCTTTTCCGGCCGACGTGGCCTAGCGGGGAGCAAGCCGTCGACGTGGGCGCACGAGGAGGCGGGCTGACCGCGCTTTGTTATATAAAGTTGATAGATAATAATAGATATATAATATATAAGATGATGATGATGTATCAACTTTCTTTTTTTAATCAATTTTCACATGTCATGCACGCCAATTAGTTTTTCCATCTCTCCTCTCTCCATTTCTACCCGCCTCCAACCTATGGAAGAGAGGATAGAGAAAGGAGGCCGGTGGGAAGCATGTGGTGCTCTGGCGGCCAACGGTGGCACCTTCACATCAACGCATTGCTCTAGTCGCCACCCATTGTTTAGTGTCACCTCCCCTCTCTCTCCATTGCCAGAACGGTGGTCCATCATCCTTCATAGTGTCTCAAAAGATTTAGACTCTTCCTTAACGGCTTACGCTCATCCACTTCAACTCAGCTCCTTTCTTTATGAGGCTAACTCATCGCCGTCTAGGCATTCACCAAAGACATCGAAGATCGTCCCTAGCTCTTTATCAACGCCAGAGCTATCTACACTTCATCGTCCATCTCCACTACAACCTCTTCTACTCTAGTGTCGCCCAAGTCATTGGGTGGTGTGCCAAGCATTACCGTGGATGGCAAGCTCTCCATACCACAACGCTTTGGCCAGCGTGGAGAAATTTACAAAAACATTTTCATATATATAGCAAAAATACTTCAAAAGTATTCAAGAGACCGATTACAGCAAAACACCGCCCAAACTCAAACCGGTCGTTTGTGTCACGGACCAGGTTGCCTCGAGGGTCCACCTGCAGAGGCAACCGACGGTAGTGAATCTCGCCGGCGGCGATGACGACGGATGGGTCCAAGGGAACAGCGTTAGGCCAAGGCCACCATATATGTAGATAAACAGGAAGGGACGAGCCGATCAGAACGAGGCTGGCTGCGTGTGTGCTTTGGTGTGGAGCGTGTGGCTGCTGTTTTGCTTGGTCCCAGTAGCATTTGCCTGGAGACTTTAGTGCCTCGACATTCTCAAAACGAAAACATTGTAATTGTTTTCTTATACAACCTTTATTTTTCAATAGCCAAATACCGCTCTCTTCCTTCTTTGCATTTACAAATAACTCCTCTCCTACTCGGCTTAGATTCTTTTTGGCTCAACTCGGAATCTAGCTTGACTTCTGTTCTCTAGGATTGAAATCTGGCTTGGCTCGAGGCTTGGGCCAACCTGCTTAGCTCGGATCCCCTCCTATCTTGGCTTAGACTTTTTGACTACGCTCAAAATCTAGGATCGCTCCATATCAGACTCGATATCTCCCCTCCTTGTCTCGGACTCTCCTTAGTGTGGCATGAAATTTGGCTTGCTCTTTGGCTTGGTTTGAAATCTCTCCCTCCTTGTTCAGACTCTTCTTAGGGTGGCTCGAAATACGACTTGGCTCCAAGGCTCCCCTTCTTGGTTTGGCTCCTTTTATTCTTGGCTTGGAATCCGATTGGCTTGGAGGCTGAACTCCTTGGCTTGGCCCATTTGGCTTGAACTCCTTGGAGGCCCATTTGGCTCCACTTCTTCTCTCTCGCTGGTTTGGACTCTTCTTGGTGCGGCTCAGAATAAGGCTTGGTTCTTTTTTTCCCCTCAGAATCTGGCTTGTGTAACATCCCAATTTTGTACGGTTTAAATTTAAATTTTGGTTTAGCAGAATAATATCAGGAAGGAATTCTTGCCATAAAAAATGGTATGTTAAGAAAATAAGATTTATTGTTTGGAAATTTAAAATTAAGTTTTTATCTTGGGGAAGAATGAAATTTAGTTTTGGGAAAAAATAGAATTTCAAATGTAGCTTTCTAGATTGTTTGGAGCTTAATTGAAATGAAAAATGATTTAACTTTTTAGTCAATTTTTATCATCATAAAGCCATCTCTAAAAACTCTTTAAAATAGTGTAAACAAGCGAACCAACTTAGTTTATATAATCTTGAGAAGATGTTCGCTTCCTTATATAATCTTGAAAAGATGTTTACTTCCTTAAAAGACTTAAATGAAAAGGCTTGGTTTTAAGAGTTTCCAGAGGCGCCTTAAAGAGGTTCAAAAAAAAAAAAAGTCCATTTTAGGTACCTCAATTATCGTGAAAGTCCGAAAAAACCCTCTAAACTATGATTCGGTCTGTTTTACATACCTGAACTTTCAATACCGGTTCAAAACCCATCACAAGCTGGTTTTTTAGGTGTTTTACTGACGTGGCGCGACGTAGTGGCGCCACGTGTCAGACAAGTCAGCAAAAACCACTACCATATGGTGCCACGTCAGCAAAACCACCGAACAAAACAGGGTTGTCATGGTTTTTGAGCCGGTATTGAAAGTTCAGATACGTAAAACAGACCAAATCATAGTTTAGGGGGTTTTTTGGACTTTCACGATAATTGAGGTACCTAAAATGGATTTATTCCAAAAAATTATTGCAAAGCATCAAAGTATTATTTGGCTGGTAAAATGACAAATGTACGTTTGTAGCAACCCAGGCCTAGATTTGAAGGGAAAAAGTCGAAACGATCAAATACCCCCTAAAGAAGTTATTTAAGTGTCTGGAATTAACAGTGAAACTTCGCCCAAACGCAAACGGTCATTTGTGTCACGGACTGACCGGTAAAAAGTTATAGGGCCACCGCCCGCAGAGGCAACCGACGGTAGTGCATCTCGACGGCGATGACGACGTACGGATCGCGCGATGGGTCCAAGGGAGGCAGCCATGACCGGTCCCTGTACGACGCAGCAGATCGAGGCAAACACAAAGGGACGAGCCGATCAGAACGAGGCAAGAGCTGGCTGCTGTTCCTCGACGGCTCGAGTGGGATCGTGAGTTCGTGACGATTTAGCGCATTTGCTCTTTGCTGGTGTCTCGAGTCTCGACCTCCTCGAGACCTCGACCACATTCATGCATGCATTGATGCATAGAATTTCTAAGGTACGTGCCTGTGAAATTCTAGGAGGCCTAAACTCTAGACGACTCTGGTGCTGAAGCTGCACTCCCTAACGTGTTCCTGTGTCATGCGTGTATGTTTTGACAATGATTTTGCCCTCGCGTCGTCACTTTGTATGTACCTACACTGCTAGTCATAGGTTACACCAGGGGATGTCCGACCTCCTAATTGTAATAGAGCCAAGATTCTAGTCTGAAACTAACACGATCCTTCTCAGCCTATTATAACTTATATTCACGTAATCTATCTGTACACATATTTGAAATCAACTCCAACAAAATAAAATTCTCTTTTTTATGGTACAGAAAAAAGATTTTTCACTAAATATAATCTAGCTCTAAACATAATTGGAGGGGAATCAGAAATGTTGCTTTTGTTGCTGTTTGATGAGAAAAAAAAATTGATGGCGTCGATCGGCCCGCAATCTGGAATAATTTGGCCTGAACCTGTCTGGCCCAAATTCGGCCCATTACTACAAAAACCCTAATTACCGGTTATAAATACTGGTCATGGGGCAAACCCTAAGAGGAGGAACAGGAATTGGCGGCGGCAAAAAAAGAAAAAGAAAAGAAAAGGTAAGAGAGAGGGCGCTGTCCCCCTCCCTGGATCTCTCTCTGTCTGCCTTCGGGCCCTCTCTCTCTAGCTCTCTCTCTCTCTCGGCACACAGGCGGTGGTTGGGGGGGAAGCATATCCCCTGCAGTTCTGTGCAGCACTGCAGAGGGCAGTTCTCTCACTGCATGTAGGTCCCACGTGCGCCCCACCACACGTGGGACCCACATGCAGTGAGAGAACTGCTCTCTGCAGTACTGCAGGGGATATGCTTCCGGTCGGGGGGCGGCCGGCGCGCCGCCCCCTTCTTCTCTCGCGCGGGTGGCGGCCAGGGCAGCCAGCGGCGCCCTTCCCCCACTCCGGCCTGACGCGGCGGCCGGCGCCCCCTCCATCTCGTCGGCGTGGACGGCGGCGCCCCGGCCCCCCTGGACGCGGCCAGCATCTCGCTGCCCCTCATGTCGCCCCCGTGGGTGGTCTGGCTCACTGCTCCTCTCCCGCCCCGTGCGCTGCCCGCCGGAGTGCCGGTGCCTGGTATGGTCGGTAGGTGTCGCCGTGTCGCGTCCCGCGTATTTGTCTATCGCGGGTGCGCCCTGGTGTGGTGTGGGTGGACGGAGCTTGGGGAAAGTCAAGGGCTCGGGGCTCCGGTTCGGGCTCGAGAAGGTGTTCAGGAATCAGGGGCTCACGTCCGTCAAACTCGTCAACTGCACCTGTCCGCCTGTCTGGGGTTGTACTGGATCCAGATTCCGGAAGCAAATCCTCTGCGGTGCTTCCCCCCAACTATCTTTTTGAAAAAGGGCCGGACGCCCTACCTTCATTTTCATTAACTAGAAACGAAAGCACCACAAAAACGTAACCAGTAGTTTAGAACCAATAGCAAAACAACCAACGTAGAGGAGGTGGCTCAACACCAAGCCCTACATCGTTTTAACCAGCACCACAAAAGAATAGAAATTCTAAATCACCACATTTCTGTAGAGGATCTCGTCGGCAGATTCCAGGGTTTAACTTGTTCTATTCATTCTCGTTTTTTACGTTTAGGCCATGCTCTCTATTCAGTAAAATAAATTTTATGTGATCAATAGGGATGTAATCTAGATTGATTCAATCACTATTTTCTATTTTTCCACTGTTTATCTATATATTTTTCTCTCTTCTATTTTATTTCAACATTATTGCGTCAATATAACTCAATATATATTTTTTGTTTTATTTGCCACGGTCATATAACGGCCTAAGTTAGGTTTCCATTAGTGATGCTAAGGGCATGATTGAACTTACATCCCCCCCCCCCCCCCACACAAAA